>APFE030019073.1:124407-140714 GCA_000404065.3 Pinus taeda
GTGTAATTTGATATTAGTTTATTTTTCTGCAAATTAGATATTGGATTGCTCATGTCATTATCAGTTACCTCCGAAAGCGATAGCGGGACTAATGGTGAGGGATTGAAGTATGAGTGTGTAATTTGATATTAGTTTACTTTTCTAGAAATTAGATATCAGATTGCTCAAGTTGTTTATGATTACCTCCGAAAGCCATAGCGAGACTAACTGGCGAGGGGTCAGAATATGAGTTGATGTAATTTGATTTTAGCTTTACTTTACTTGCAATTTTTGGATTTCTTTGAGTACAGTTTCTTTTGTATTTAGACAGCAGCAGGGATAATGGTTTCATGATCAGTAGTTCACTGTTTGTTTGACTAGTATAGTGGCACATTTTCATTTTCTTTTAGGAATTAATTTTATCATTGCATGTTTTAAACCCCTTTTTAAGTTTGAAGTTTTGGAAATCATTATAAAGGACATCATTGCCTTGAAAATTTATATCCATACTTGCCTTTTAGAATTTCCATCTCACATTAGGAAATCAATGAAGATAAACCCAAAAACAAAATAAAAAAAACCAAAAACGACAAAAAGTAAGAGATAGGTTATCTTGCACATATAGTGCACCACACTTCAATAGTTTACGACTCCCGAATTGACAATTAATATAGAAATTGAGGACACTCTAAATTGACCAAACATTTTGGCGCCATTGCCGGGGAAGTGTAACTAGGTAGCCAATTTCTTAAAAATATATATATAATAAAAAGAAGGGAAAAATTGATAGCTTCTTGAAGTATGCTCTCCTCTTGCACCTAGTGTGATCTGGAGGATCATAAAAGAGAGTTATTGGTTCAATAATTTCTAAAGTATGCTCTCTTCTTGCACCTAGTGTGACCTAGAAGATCAGAAAGAGAATTATTAGCCCAACTTAAAAAAATAAAAAATAAAAATAAAAATGACATGCATAGAGCAAGAGATTCTAGGGGAAGGTTTATAGCTAGAGCCAAGAGTTCGATTTTCACAACTCCAGCTTCTTCAGGGCATAGACAAGATTCACCATCATCTACTCCTAGCCTTAAGATTCCTGGAATTCAAGGAGCAGCAACTGAATTAGAGGATTCTCCAACACTATCTACCAAATCTCATCTAGGAGAAGACCCTTTCTTTACTTCTGCAGGAGAGCATATTGTAATCAAAGAAGTAGAATCACCTGAAGAAGAAAATGAAGAAACTCCCTCTCATCCACCCTTGATAGAAGAACCAAAGGACTCTGAGGAATCTGAAGAAACTATCATGACAGAGGAAGAAGTAGATGTATTCAGAGGTAGAGGTAGAGGTAGAGGAGGAGGAAATAATGGAGGAAACAAAGGTGGAGGTGGAGGTAATAACTGAAGAAATAGGGAAGGAGATAAATCGTTTGGATTCCCTATAGTTGATGAAGAAACTCACACAACGATGAAAAACATCTCATCATCTATCCTCCCCAACTTTTATGGATTGCGAAGTGAGGATCCTGAAACATTTCTGCTTGAGTTTGAAGTCGTGTGCCAAACCTATGACTATATGCAAGACTCTCAAAAACTCAAGCTGTTTCCTTCAACATTAAAGGGAGCCGCTTTGAAATGGTTCATGGGATTAGTCACTCAATCTGTTAGGACTTGGAATGATATGAAACAAACATTTTTGGATAGATACCTGGATTATTGCATGGGCACCAATCACAAGGATGAGGTATTCAAAATGATGCAAAAAGAAGATGAAAACTTGGAGGATTTACTTGAAAGATTTCAATACAACTTAAAGAGAGCAAAGATGAGCAACTTAGATGAGGAAACCTTGAAAGCCCTTTTATTGAAAGCCATTAGAAATTAATGGATAGATATTTTAAACATGATGGGGAAGGGAGACAATTCTCAACTTCCACTTCGTGACATAGCAGAACTATGTGTCCATCTCTCAAGGGGAAAATCTGAAACAAGAAAAGGGCCTAGAGATCCTTCTCTTATTAGGGAAAAAAAATCTGCAACTGGATCAGTAAGTAGGGCAGGGATTGGAAATATGCTTGATGAATTCAAAACTGATATCTTAGGGAGCCTTAGTGAACAACTAGACACCCTTAAAATTCAAAATAAGCAGAAAGTAGAAACTGATGCTTTAGCCATATTTTGTCTGAAATGTAGGAAGAAACATGCTCTAAGGGAATTTCCCCTGGATGCAAAAGTTGTAGAAACATGTATGATTTGCTCAGAGAATCATGAGACCACGGATTTTCCTTCAATTCCTGGGCTCAAAGCCGTCTTCCAAGAAGATCCAAATTCAGTAGAATCTCTCTGTTTTGTTGCAAGAAGACCTTGGCAAGGGCAACAAAATCAAGGTTTAACAATCCTATGAATTTTCAACCCCCACCAAATTGGAATCCTTGGAAACAACCTTGGCCCCAACCTCAAAATCCATATCAATCATGGGCACAAGGGATGCAAAATCCTTATGGGAGATTTGCTCAATTTTACCAATATCCTCCATATTTTCAAAGCCAACAAACTCCACAACTTCCAAATCAAAATCCATAACTTTCATTACCATTTCCTCAACAACAACCTTCTCAATAAAATCCAAATCCTCAACTCATGCTTCCATTCCAACAAAAGACAAATCAACTACCCTCTCAGCCATTGCCAAATCCTAACAATAAAAACCCTCAGAATACTTACATGATATAAGGAAAACAATTTCCTACCTATATGATTGTTCCTCCCAATGATGTACAACTCAGGTCTGGTAGAGTTTTAGAAAAACCTTCTATAGATGTCCAAGAGAAAGATACCTCTAAGGAGGACTCTCTTAAAGTCAATAAAGGTTTTGAGGAAGCATGTCTTCAAAACTCAAATATTCAAAAAGAGAAAGAAAAGTCAACCCCCACAACTCCTATAGTTGAGCAACCTGTATCTTCATCCACACCTCCTTTCCCTGAAAGATTACAAATTGATAAAGGAGTGGAAAAAAAAATCTTGTTGCCTAACTATGATTTTCTAGATGAATTAAAGAATGTCTGTATCAAGATTCCCTTGCTACAAGCCATTAGAGAGATTCCTATTCCAGCAAAAACAATAAAGGAGTTGAGTCTCAAAAGACCAGGAAGGAAACCAAGAGATACAAGAAGAATCCACCTAGTAGGAAAAATTGCAGATATCAATGGGAAAAATTACCATGTAGAAGTATGTAGATCCAGGTAGTCCAATTTTCAAGACACATATAAATGGGATAGAAATTCCAAACACATTGATTGACTTAGGGGCTGGTATCAACATTATGAGTAGACAGACTATGGAACAGCTTAAACTTCCTAATCTCCTCTTTACACCTACTTTACTGCAACTTGCAGATAGATCAATAATCAAACCAGATGGTGTATTAGAAGGTATTTCAGTCTCTTTAGATTCTTCGGAATATCCAGTAGATTTCATGATTTTGACTCCCAAGAGTAATCTAGGAGGGCACCGACTTATCTTAGGAAGACCTTGGCTAGCCACAACTGATGCTTTCATTAGTTGTATATTTGGGGATATGTACATTTCTAATGGTAATTCGACAAAGAAATTCAATTTGCATCCTCCAGTAAAAGCAATCACAGAAGTAGGAGACAATGAATGGGTCAATGATGAGGGCACTATACAACCTGTCTTTACCATTTCTGAAATCAGTGAGGATAGTCAAATTCTTAATACATTAGAAAATTTTGAGACATCTTCAGAATATGACCCCACACAATTGCAGTTGGATTCTGACATTGAATATTTATCATCGAGACAAATGTCTCTTTACTCTATGGAAGAGTTCGGTAGTTCTACCATTGATATTTTTCCAGGTAAAACATTAAATATCAACAAAAACTTGGAAAAGTCACAACAGGAAGAACTGGCCAAAGTCTTGCAAAAAAATTCTACTACATTTGCATGGGAGTATACAGATATGAAAGGTATTGATCCTAGCATCCATCATATCTATATTGAGGAAAATAATAGACCAATTAGACAACCTTAGAGAAGGATGAATCCAAATCTTAGGGAGATAGTGAAAGAAGAGCTCCAAAAACTGCTCAATGTAAACTTCGTTTATCTAATTTCAGATAGCCAATGGGTTTCTCCTTTGGTTATAGTACCTAAAATGAATGGTAAATGGAGGGTATGCATTGATTACAGGGAAATCACTAAAGCAACTTTGAAGGATCACTTTCCTTTGCCTTTTATCGATCAAGTTTAGATACATTAGCAGGCAAAAAGCACTTTTCATTTCTAGATGGTTTTAGTGGTTATAATCAAATTCAGGTAGCACTTGAGGATCAAGATAAGACCACATTTACCTGTCCATGGGGAACTTTTTCCTATTGAGTGCTTCCTTTTGGGTTATGTAATGCACTCGCAACATTCCAAAGAGCAGTACTAGGAATTTTTTCTGATCTAATTCATGATTGTGTAGAGGTTTATATGGACGACTTTACAGTTTATGGTGACTCGTTTGAAGAAGCATTAGAAAATTTGGAAAAAGTACTTGTACGATGTAAAGAAACAAACCTTTCATTAAGCCATGAAAAATGCTTTATGATGTTTACTGAAGGTATTGTTTTAGGACATCACATTTCAGGAGATGGGATTAAAGTTGATAGGTCAAAAGTTGAAGTCATCTCCAAGTTGCCTATTCCAAATTGTCAAAGAGATGTTAGAAGTTTTCTGGGATTTACTGGATACTATAGAAGAATTATAGAAAACTTCACTAAAATAGCATCTCCACTCTTCAAATTGCTTACAAAAGACTATGAATTCAAATGGGATCCTGATTGTCAAGCAACATTTGAAACTTTGAAGACAAGAATATCTGAAGCACCTATTTTGAGAGGACCATATTGGAAACTCCCTTTCCATATTTCTATAGATGCTTCAAATAAAGCTCTAGGAGCTGTGTTGGGTCAAAAAGATTTAGTCCCTTATGCCATTTACTATACCAGTAAAAATTTGACTCCCATTGAGTTGAACTATACTGTGACTGAAAAAGAGTTCTTAGCTGTTGTTCATGTAATCAATAAGTTTAGACATTATATAACAGGCTATGAAACTTTTATTCATACTGATCATTCTGCGATTAGATATCTAATGAACAAACCTGTTACTAATGGCAGAGTTACAAGATGGCTCCTACTTTTGCAGGAATTCAATATTACTGTGTTGGATAGACCATGGAAACAAAATACAGTAGCTGATTACTTGTCTAGGATTCAGAATACTAAAGAAGATTCTCCTGTAGAGGATAAGTTTCCTAATGAATATTTATTTGCAGTAACTACTAAAACCCCTTGGTATGCAGATATTGCTATCTATTTGGTTATAGGGAAACTACCTCCACATCTATTTCCTAGTGAAAGAAGAAAGATTATTTAGGAGAGTTCAAAATATTCATGGATTTCTAACGTATTGTTTAAAAGAGGGCCAGATCTTGTGATTAGAAGATGTGTTAGGGAAGATGAAATGCCTGATATCCTTAAGGCATGTCATGATGAACCATGCAGCAGACACTTTGCTGACAAAAGGATAGCCTATAAAATCCTCTCTTTAGGATATTTTTGGCCTTCCCTCTTTAAAGATGCAAAACAATACGTCAAAAGGTGCGACAACTGCCAAAGAGTAGGGAAACCTACCCTTCAAATGAAATGCCATTGCAGCCACAGGTACTTATCGAACCCTTTGAAAAATGGGCTTTAGATTTCATTGGACCTATTAATCCACCATCTAAGCAAAATAAGTATATATTGGTATGTACTGATTATGTCACTAAATGGGTAGAAGCCAAAGCGTTAGTTTCTGCTATTCAAAATTTAGTTGTTAATTTTCTTTATGAGGATATTTTTACTCGCTTTGGTGTTCCAAGAGAAATTGTGACAGATTAGGGAAGTCAATTCGCATCTAACTTGGTGGAGAAGCTGATGAAAGAATACAAAATCAAGAACAGAAGATCTACTCCTTACCACCCGCAAGCAAATGGTCAAGTGGAGTCTACAAACAAAGTTCTCGAAAGTATCATCACCAAAACTGTTCATCTACACATAAGAGATTGGGCAGAAAGGCTTCCTGAAGCCTTGTGGGCCTACAGAACTACATAGAGAAATACAACAGGACATTCTCCCTATGAACTTGTTTATGGGAAAGAAGTCCTGTTCCCCATTGAGTTCCAAGTCAAAACCTTCAAGATGGCAGTTCAGTTGGGGATGGATCTATCAGAAGCTCAAAAACATAGAATGGAGCAGCTGAATGAGCTAGATGAGATCAGACAAGAAGAAATTCTAAGAACTGATCTAGTTCAATATCAAAGAGTTAAGTGGCATGATAAATACATCAAAGAGAAAAAGTTTCAAGAAGGAGACTGGGCATTTCTATTTGATTCCAAGTTTAAAGACTTCAAAGGGAAATTTCAGACTCATTGGCTTGGGCCATATGAGATTGACAAAGTCTTTAGCAATGGAGCGGTAAGAATCAAAACCATTGATGAATTTCAAACTCCTCTTATTGTGAATGGTCACCGATTGAAGACCTACCATAAACCACTCTCAAAAGAGGAATTTATCAAAATCTTTCAAGAAAACTCTGCAATAAGGCTGGTGAAGAAGAATCCTTCTCCACCAACCTAGCTTTTGTTCTTTTCTGTTCTCCAAAAAAAAATAAAAAATAAAAAATAAAAAAATAAAAAAAAATGTATAAGCCTGAAAACCAATCATTGATTGGCAGTCTTATACAGAAAATACAGGGTGAAAACCAGGAACCCTTGACGCCCTATATTTTCCAAAAAAAAATAAATCTCTCTCTTTCTCATTTTTCATTCCACTCCACACCACTTCATTTCATTCAACTCCATTTCATTCATTTCATTCCACTAATAAAAGCTTTATGACCATTTCCATTCAGTCAATCATCATGTATCCATCTCATTCAGACATATGGTCGTTGAGTCAGTTTTCGCAACCAAGACCAATTTCCGCAGCTGCTCACTGATTCCGCAGCTAGCATCCTGTCATTCAACATTGGCAGTTAGATAATAGGCAAAAATAATAAAAATCAAATGCAGGTATGATCGAGGACATAGTATGAAGACATGGGGCACCTAAAGGCATCAACAAGGTAGCTGATCAAAGGTTATGGACAACAAGTGGCAACCATTCCAAGGTATGAGTAAAAATTTATTTCAAATGGCACTCAAAACACATTTTTGCATAGTTATTAAATCACAAAGCTCCACTATATGCAATGATTAGCGTGATAGCCTCATAACCATTTCATTCCATGACATTCCTCCACGAATCATACATTTATTTTTCCAATGGCCTCATGATTAATTCTTGGATCTAACTCAAGTTTGGATGCATTTTCACACTCCACCTATAATTATGAGACGTGGTTGATTTGATTACAGTTCTCCTCCACCGCATAGATTCCACAACCATTTCATTAATGTGCTTATGTCTACTCCACAGCTGTCCATTTTAAAAATTCTGCCATCACTCACCTACTTTTTTATTGAAGCCACGGCTACATTACCACCTCGTTCACATAAGACTCCACTCTATTCCGTGAATTCACCTCGGCTTCCTGTCCTTTGTTTTGCTGCCTGTCCTCCATTTTCCGCTTACAATCACCGATTTTCTCCATAAACCCTGTTCATTCCCACTAGTCCAGCCATCTCACCTCCGCTAAACCCTTCTCACACAGACGAATTATAGAATAGAAGGAAAGAATGGGTCGGTTGTTGAGGGCAGAACAAGAGGGACCCAAATTTATGGAAGGATACCTGCAAGTCAAGAATATATTGAAAAAGGAAAAATGGCTTCGATTTATTCAAAAGTTTAAAGGCTACAATAAGGAGGTTACAAAATCTTTTGTGAGGTCTTTCAATGGCGTGGAGGTGGAAATTAGGGACCTCAAGTTTACAGTTACAGAAGCATCCATAGCAACTGCTACAGAACTCCCTCAAGAAGGTGAACGCTAGTTCAAGAACAAGAGCATTGGCGAGGAAGCTTGGAGAGTGATCCTAAGTAACCCAGGTATGGATGTGACTATATTCAAAAGAGGAATTCCTATTCATGCCTTAGAAGAGAAATGGGCCAGTTTACTTTTGGTTATTCAAAAGTTCATTACGTGTGAGGGTCGTTTTGGAGCAATGTATATGTATCATACTCAACTGTTGATGAACTTTTTAGAGAATAAAACACTAAATCTACCTTAATTTTTATTGCTGAGCTTGAAAAAGATGGCTACAACCGTCCAAAAGAATGTAGAGGATATAGAACCCCACTTATATCATTATGGGCTAGTGAAGATTTTAATTGAAGACCAATTGAGGAAAAAAAGGGATACCTGGGAACGGTTTTTAGTGAGAAATTATTTTCAAGATCCACTTGAAGTGCCTGAGAGCAGTACAATAAGGAAGAGTAGGAAAAGGGAAACTAGTATAAGAATTCAAAACCCTCCTACTAGCAGAACCAAAGAATTTGATCAAGAAGAGAAGCTGGAAAGAACCAAGGATAAAAGGCAAAAGAAATTGAAAGAGAAGAAAAACATAGAGGATGTTTACCAATCATCGGAGCCCTCCTTAAAAGAGGACCACCAACCATTGTCTGAAAGGCTAACTCACCTCCAAGGTCAGTCAATTGTAGCCAGGGAGAAAGAAAAAGGAAAATGGAGTATTGAGGAAGAGGGCACTAGCCCACAACATTTCAGAAGAAGCATCAGGCTTAAGGGAAAGTGGAGGAAAACGCAAACAAAAGGACCCCATTTTATTGATTTGGGAGAAGTAACACCGAAACAACCTCTAGCTGGCCATAGCCCACCTCATTCTCAGTCAAACATTGAAACTAGTCCTCCAGATGTTAACATAAGTCCTTCTCGGCCAGACTTCGAAATCAGTCAAGACTTTGGGGTTAGCCCAAGGAAAACTTCACCCGAGATAGACTCGAATCAACAGGAGATGTATGATTATATAGAATCCCTTTAAAAGAAGGCCACAGAACCAATCTCTTCATCCATGCCTCATCCAGCACAAGACGCTCAAATCCAGTCATTGAAACAGGAAATTTTTGAGTTAGAAGTCATCAATAGACATATTAAACATGAAAATGAAGCATTAAAGGAGTAGAGCAGACTAGATAAGATCATTCATGTTAATACCATGCTACATCTCGGGATCTGGCAGAAAAAGAACAAGAAATTAAAGAAAAAGTGCAAGAAGATAAGTAGAGGACTTATTAGTCTCAAATTTAGATGCTTGATGAAGAAGCCCAGAATGTTAGCAGCACCAAGAAAGAGAAGAAGAGGGCTGGATGTACTGGCAGAAGCTTCAGAACATATGATTTGAAGGGGGGATAGTCAAAATTTTGGTTGCATGAGGACATGCAACACCTTCACAGTGGGGGTATGTTGAGCCCCAAACTTGCGTCTTTCCTACACCTTTTTCTAGCTTCTTTCCATTTACCTGAACCTTCTAAGCTGTCAATACCATTGCATATTAGTTATAAAAGAGAAATTAAAGTGGTTTCTTGACTATGTCTTTGTGTTGCTGTTTGAACTAGATTTTTGCTTATGAGCTACGGAATCTTGTCACTTTTCGCAGCTAGTTCAACCTTCCACAGCTGTTTTTGTTAAAGTCTACATTTCAGGTGTCATCAGCAGATCGAGCCACATGGGCAGGTTGGAAATGATGTGGACATGGTACAGGTCCCATTGGTCCAGTTGGGTTCGTCAAAGGAGGCCGTAGTCAACCGGGGTCAAGCGGTGGTCAAACAGGAGAAGTCCTACAGGAATAGGACTCTGTTTCAAGCACGTGAAGACTTCCGTGACCGTTTCTAGACTTTTGGAGGCACGCTGACACCTGTAGGCTGCCCACGATGTAAATCCAACAAGCCGCTTTCATTAGATTACATCATCGCGACAGCCATGATGCTGGAACTGTGGACGTTTTCGTTCACGTGTCCTCTGTCAGCGCAATTTTTAGGAAATTAGTTATGTATCCTTCTGTTAGAAATAATGCGTCTCCATATGCATCATACTTAGTCTTTTGGAATGTATTGTTGACTATTAACGAGCCCACTGTGCTATGACATTGTTTCGTCGTTATGACTGCATTCTGAATATATGAGAAGACTCTGTTTTTTAGCATAATTCGTGGTTGATAGCTGTTGCCCGAGGTTGTGCAGAGGGCCCCTGCACACGCCGAGGTTTTGTTTATTGCTGTATAGTTTCATGCTATGTTTTTACGTTCATTATGCCATAGTTATGCACTTGTATATATTGCATTTCTTATGGTACTAACATTTTATTTTTGTCCATAATTTTGCATGATTTCCATTGCTGTTAACGCTGATCAGTGATTTGTTCCAGATTACAGTAGGCTGCCCGGGCATTTGCACATAGTTGTACAATGACTAATGACATAGAATCAGTTTTATCTTTCTGCTGACTTACATTTCTTAGTTTTTAATTCCAGCTCTGTTTTGTTTATTTTAGTTCTGTTCATTGGCTTTATTAGTTGGCTTAGATATTAAATTACTCATGTCATTATCAATTACCTCCGAAAGCCATAGCGAGACTAATGGTGAGGGATTGAAGTATGAGTGTGTAATTTGATATTAGTTTATTTTTCTGCAAATTAGATATTGGATTGCTCATGTCATTATCAGTTACCTCCGAAATCCATAGTGAGACTAATGGTGAGGGATTGAAGTATGAATGTGTAATTTGATATTAGTTTACTTTTCTAGAAATTAGATATCAGATTGCTCAAGTTGTTTATGATTACCTACGAAAGCCATAGTGAGACTAACTGGCGAGGGGTTAGAATATGAGTTGATGTAATTTGATTTTAGCTTTACTTTACTTGCAATTTTTGGTTTTCTTTGAGTACAGTTTCTTTTGTATTTAGACAGCAACAGGGATAATGGTTTCATGATCAATAGTTCACTGTTTGTTTGACTAGTATAGTGGAACATTTTCATTTTCTTTTAGGAATTAATTTTATCATTGCATGTTTTAAACCCCTTTTGAAGTTTGAATTTTTGGAAATCATTATAAAGGAGATCATTGCCTTGAACATTTATATCCATACTTACCTTTTAGAATTTCCATCTCACATTAGGAAATCAACGAAGATAAACCCAAAAACAAAATAAAAAAAAAAACCAAAAATGACAAAAAGTAAGAGATAGGTTATCTTGCACATATAGTGCGCTACACTTCAACAGTTTATGACTCCTGGATTGACAATCAATATAGCAATTTAGGACACTATAAATTGACCAAACAACTGTCAAGTATGGTATAGTTTGACTGTATACAACATTGTACCAAGAATGAAGGGATGCTAACCTTTTCTAAATTTTAATGTGTGAGCACTAATTATAAGTTTAATTATTTCTTGTCACAATTTTGACACATGTAATCTTAATTTACATTTAAAAAAAAAAACACATTTTTCGGATTTTAACTAAATATATATTTGTGGGGAGATCATGTGTGATGGGATAAGTAATTTGAATGTGATGTCTTGTAAATGAAATCTTACTAAACAATTATGATTAAGACATTACTCATACCAAATTATTTCTTGAACCAAAAATTAGTTGTCGGGCTCAAATCCTTGAATTAATGTGATAACATCCTCTCCCACCCTATGATAATGTCTTCCCTCACTTTGGAGCTAACATCATCAATGGTTTCAATGTCATGATTTATAGATTGTATTTGTCTTGTGTTTGCTATCTATGTAATGTGGTGAGCTTTTTCCTAATGTGGCACATCCCTATGGTGATTTTCCGCATCAATTTTCCCTTTTAATTGTGTGCATTCTTTGTGAATAATTCCATGCGCATAAAAATTGTGAGACAAAGATGGTTAAGAATACATTATCTATACCAATATATTGGTAATCCAAAAACTTGTAAGCTTTAAAATTTATACATTAATGCAATGCATAAGAAAGCTCTTAATAAATAGAAAAACAAAACAATGACAATAGAATATTACACAAAGATTTACCCTAGAAACCCAAATTTGGAAAATCAGCAAATAGTTAGAAACCTTTAATTTTTATTATCAATCAACCTCATTGTCTACAATACAATATATATGATGATCCCATGACATCCAAAACCCATAATAGATTACAACCTTAATTCATTAATTGGAATTAGAAAACAATGGGTTGAATTACCATACAACAACAAAGTGCCAAAAGAAAAAAATGTGTGCCAAAAAATGGTAAAAAGAAATACAAAAAATCACCCAAAAAATTTAGTGCAAAGATTATAACACATACAAAAGAAGTTACCTTTAGGGTGCAAATCCTTGGGTTGATGTCATATCATTCTCCCTCACTATGGTACTAATATTGTTGAAGGTTTTTGTTTCATGCCTTGTGGATTTTCATTTGATTTTGTAAACTACGTTGCTATAGTTGCATATCAAGGTATGCTGGCATTTTATTCTACATTATTACTTGCCTTCAAATTGTTCATGTATCGGATGTGCATGTGTGTGTATGCATGTTGTGAGTAATTCCATATGCATAACAATGATGGGATAATGATGATTTATAAGGAATTAGATGCACCAAAATCTTTGCTAATTTGGAAGTAGGATTTGGGATGCAAGTATCTAGTTTATGTGTTCATGCATGTATTGTGAATGGGTAGCTTTACCAAGAGATGAATTACCCAAACAAGAATCATTCCACCAAATCCACATGTTGCCAAAATATTGGAAGTTGCATTTGTGTGCAAGTCCTTGGGTTGATATAATAACATCCTTTTACTAAAATTGTTGATGGTTTCAATGTCATGCCTTAAGGGTCATATTTGGAATGTAGTTGTTATTTATATGATGTCATAATCTATTTGTATACTATAGTGGAATATCTCTACATTGATATTTTGTTACACATAATGATTCCCTTAGTAATCTACATGTGTGTGAAGTGTGTTGTGAATAACGAGGGATTGCATAACGATTTCCAAATTAGGGAAATTTTGAGGTCTAAAATGGGCCTCCTAAGGAAATTATAAATAATAGTGGAAATAATAAAATAAGAGTATATTACGTCATCAAATTTTAGAAGGAAAAAAGAAAAAATAAATTTTCAACTCGTATTTTAAACTTATCTCCCTGTGGGTTTACTCAAATTTCGAGCAGAAACACTCGCTGGATGAAAATTTTGATTCTTCACCCAATGAGTACCCATGTTGCATACTTTCGATGGACCCTACTACACGAAAAATGAGAAATACATGAAAAACATGATTGCAATCACATTTTTCATGTATTTCTCATTTTTCGTTTAGCAAGATCCATCGAAAGTATGCAACATGGGTACTCATTGGGTGAAGAATCAAATTTTGCATCCAACGAGTGTTTCCACTTGAAATTTGAGTAAACCCACATGGAGATAAGTTTAAAATACGAGTTGAAAAATTAGTTTTATTATTTTTTAATCTTTTTACCTTTTTACTCCAAAAATGGTGAATCATCCCCATGGTTGACATCATCATTTTGAATCTTATTGGTTCTTATAAAGTTTATTTTTGGTGTACTTTTTTCTTAGGAAGCCCATTTTAGACCTCAAAATTCCCCTAATTAGTAAGATTGAGATGGGTTAGTAGGGCATATCCACACCAAAATATTACGCACTATGAAAGCTATATTTTAAGGTGTAAATTTGTTTTGGGTTAATTTCATGGCCTAATTCACCACTTCATGGTTTGATACCTATGGGAAATTAAGGGACAATAAATCAAAGAACTAATAGTCTATAAATAATAGAATGGACAAATTTAGAATGAAATACATAGAAATGATACACATAATATAGGAAGAAAGATATTTATTCATTTATTGTGATGGGAATGTATGATGAGATCCATGTGAGAGAAGAGAATCTTGAATAGAGAATACAATCAAAACTTAAATAATATAAACTTCCCAACCCCGCCATTTTTTTGTAATATCCTCTTTATAATGAATGGGCTTAGTTGCATTTACGTGGATAGATTTGATTAAGTTTTTGCGCTAATTGGAATGGTGCGACTGCATTTAATGGTGCACTTGTTTAATGAGTAACATCTTGATTTGACACAATATGTATGACATGTATGGAATTTATCTAACATAAATGCTTTAACTTGTGTGTTGTTGGGTGATGCATTGATCATTATTCTGGAAAGAAATATACCCCATTATTTTGGATACATTTGAGGAAATCAAATTCTCAAATTTTCAAGGGTGCACCACTTAGTTTGATGTGGATGTTTTTGAGCTCAAACAATTTAGACGGAACATATTTTTTGTAAGAGGACTTGCGATGTTGGTCATTTATTTAATAAGTTTAAACTAGTGTGAAGTGTTATTGATCCAAATTTGAAGGAACTAAAACTTTAGGTTTTGATTCTAACAATGGTTGGCCATGGAGCGTTAGGAGGTAACCATTGACTATTGGATGGATTCCAAATTAAGGTGGTAGATCAAGTTGGAAGGCATTACCAACTTCTTTAATAATGGAGTAAAGAAAATATCCAAGAGGATTGATCTTTCAATGAGGATTGCTAAACCCTTTTTTCTACAATTATAACAAAACCCAATCAATTATTTAGAAATAATGAGCTACTATGTTGCACATCATGTCATATAAGGAATGAAATGAAAGGAAAGAGATGAAATGGAGCACACATACAAAAGTAAAACAACTTTGAGATCATAATAATACATTGAAAACCCAACTTCTATTAATGAATAAAATAGTAGAATGTTGTAGAAAATAAAATTGGTAGAATGGTGTTAGCTTGTCTTCAAAGAGAGAGAAATATGTCAGTTATGATCATTCACAAAATCCTAACACAAGAGGCTAAAATAATTGTATTTTAACATAAAACCAGAATCCTAATGGCCTAAAATATTGGAAGGTGAAATTCCAAAAGGTTTGAGGGCCCTAAGGTGTTTAGTTGACACATCAACTTCTAAAGGGCATAGATTTTTCATATAATCTCTATTTTGGGTGCATAGTAGCCCATTGGAAATCTATAACTAGGGGGTGGGGCGGTCCGCACTTGCGGATCCACTTAAAGGTTTCCCAAAGAATGACGAGTGGCTTTTATTTGATGTGTATAATCAATGGTTAGGTAGAACCCCGTTGTGACGTCAAAATACGAGGGGGGGTTTGCAATCACAGTTCCATCCCTCCCCAGAACATTGACCTTTGTTGGTGTGCTTTCTAGCATGATCATCTTCAATGCCTTGTGATGGTGGTGTGATGGAGTTGGTACTGACAATTGATGGAGGTTTGATGACAAGGTTCCTAGAATTTCACAAAGATTTGTTAGCATATTGACATGCAAATAACGAAGATCAAAATATTCATTGATACATTCATTGGATTGGGGCTATGGTGGAAGAAATATTTTTTGTAGCTCATTTTTTGCACTACAAGTAGAGAGAATCCATAATAGTTTTTTTCCAACTCATGTCCAAAGAGGCATTTATTATATTTAAGTCATAATTGGAATGCTGGTCTACTAATTTGTTTCATTCCTGATGGACGTGAGAGAGGAGAGGGGTTGGGATTTGAGCCATAAATTTTGTAGTGTGAGAGACTTGGTCCTATAATATCCAAATTTTGGTAATATTTTTTGGATCAGATCCACAATGGATTCTACAAAATATGGTGACAATTGTCTTTGAATCTCCCTCAAGGATGAGCTTGTAGTAATTTTGTGGTTGGAAATGAGGGAGCCATTGTTCCAATGCCCATGTTTTAGCAACATTGTTTGTGGTTGTTAGAAAATTATATATTACAGAGAAATGGAACACATAAAATATTGCAGAAATATAAACACAGAAAATGCACGAAACAAGAAAGACACAGATATACGTGGTTCACCCAGTTTGGGCTATGTCCATGAAGAAACAACCAGTACTTCCTTTTATATTATCCAACAAATTGAAGAGGTATAACCTACAGCAGATTCGCTGTAAGTCTCTTCCTCACTCAGAATATAGAGATATGCATAAACGCAATACAATTCCTTCATATATAGCGAGGGGTTACCTTCTAGGGCAAAGAAACCTAAATTAAACATAAATTCTACCGTAATATCATCCGCCTAATGAATGGCCAATATTGACTAGAAATTACTAGACTTTTACAAGGCAATTTTACATCTATTTTTAGCTTTTGGGGCGTTGCCCCCGAACCCCCGCTGGGGGACTGCTAGCCCTCGGACCCCCTAGCCGGGGGGGGGGGGG
>APFE030019073.1:141133-179526 GCA_000404065.3 Pinus taeda
GGGGGGGGGGGGATCAGCCCCCCCGCACCCACCCGCGGGGTGTACAATCTTCCTGGGGTATACATCCAGCTGAGACCTTTGAATACAGAAGATAATCAGGCTCCACACCCAACAATCTCCCACTTGGAGACTGATTATAGCAACTCCAACGTTGCTTCATTTGCTAGACAATGACTCCACTTTGGACCTGGTTGTTTCTCATCTTCTTCATCATACTTGAAGACCAATTGAAACTGAGCAGATTCTCAGTTTCTCTCTGGTTACAACTTTTGTTAACATATCTGCAGGATTTTGGCTAGTGTGTATCTTTTCCAGCTTCAACTGTCCATCTTCCAATGTTGACCATATGACATGGTACTTGAGTTGTATATGCTTAGTCTTAGAATGAAATGCAGAGTTATTTGCAAGATGTATGGCAATCTGTCTGTCACTGTATAACCTACCCAACTCCTTCTTATTACCCAATTCATCCAGAAACCTTTGTAACCAAATCATTTCTTTACTAGCCTCTATAGCAGCAACATACTCTGCTTCTTTTGTTGAAAGTACAACAACACTTTGGATTTTTGAAACCCAACTAACAATTGTTCCACCTACAGTAAATACATATCCTGTAGTCCTCCTCCTGTTATCTCCGTCACCTACCATATCTGCATCAACATATCCCTGTAGAGCAATGTTTGAACCACCAAACAATAATGCTTGATTTGTGGTACCTCTCGAATACCCGAGAATCCACTTCACCTCCATCCAATGTTCTTCTCCTGGATTGTACATGTACCTACCTATAACTCCCACTCCATGTGCAATATCAGGCCTTGTGCAGAACATTGCATACATTAAGCTTCCAACTACTGATGCATATGGAACTTTAGACATATGAGCCATTTCTTCCTGAGTCTTGGGACACGCCTCCTTACTTAATTTTAAATGGCTAGCCAAAGGTATACTAACTGGTTTTGCATTCTGCATATGAAACCTTTTCAACACCTTTTCTATGTACTCACTTTGAGACAATGTTAATTTTCAATTCTTCTTGACTTTGGTTATTCTCATACCAAGGATTTGTTTTGCAGCACCCAAATCCTTCATTACAAATGAGTTTGCCAATTTCCTTTTGAGCACACTTATTTCCTGCATGTTAGAACCTGCAACAAGCATGTCATCTACATACAATAACAATATAATATAGCTACCATCATTTTGCCTTTTGAGATAAACACAATGATTAGAGTGACACCTAGTATAACCTTCTTCAGACATAAACCTGTCAAATTTTAGATACCACTGCCTTGGAGCCTGCTTTAAGCCATATAAGCTCTTCTTCAACCTGCACACTAGTTTCTCCTTCCCTTTTACCTCATATCCTTGTGGCTACTGCATATATATCTCTTCCTCCAAATCCCCATGGAGAAAGGTTGTCTTTACATCTAACTGCTCAAGATGCAAATCTTCAGCCGCTACAAGACTCAAAATAGTTCTGATTGAAGTCATTTTAACAACAGGAGAAAATATTTCATCAAAATCAATACCTTTCTTCTGTGCAAACCCCTTCACCACAAGTCTAGCTTTGTACCTCTGTTTCCCTCCATCTTCTTCCTTCAACCTGTAAACCATTTATTCTGCAATGTTGTTTTACCTGCAAGCAACCTGACTAAGTCCCAAGTCTGGTTATGTGCTAAGGAGTCCATGTCTTCTTTCATGGCTTGCTCCCACTTCTTCCTGGTTTCTACCTGCACTGCTTCTTCATAACATTCTGGTTCACCAAAATCAGTCAATAATACATAATATAATGAAGGAGATTATTGTTCAGGGGGTCTACTCGTCCTGGTAGATCTTCTGATACCACTTTCAAGTGTTTGACGTGCTTTTTGTTCTGGCTGTTGATCATTATGATTTTCAGACACCATCACTCTTTCTGTGATCTCGTTAAGCACTATGTATTTTCAATTTTCTTTTTCCTATTTCTTTTTCTGCAGTTGATTCTTATACAAAACCTTTTCATTGAATATGACATCTTTGCTCCTAATAATTTTGTGTTTTTCATAATCATAAAAGCGATAACCAAAATCATTAACACCATATCCAATAAAGGTACATTTATTTGATTTTGCCTCAAGCTTTGTTCTATTTTCTTTATTAATGTGGACAAAGGCTTCACAACCAAAAGTCTTTAAAAAAGAATAGTTTACCTTTTTACCTGTCCATTACTCCTCTGGAATACCACCATCCAAGAAACTTGAAGGCCCTCTGTTTATTAGATAAACAACAGTATCTACAACATCTTCCCAAAATTGTAAAGGCAATCCTGCATGCAATCTCATGCACCTTACACGCTCCATGATTGTCCTGTTCATCCTTTCCGACACACCATTTTCTTGTGGTGTTCCTGGAACTATCTTCTCTCTACAAATTCCATTCTCAGAACAATACCTATCAAACTCTTTGCTACAATATTCACCTCCATTATCTGATCTGAGACACTTCAACCTTTTTCCAATCTCATTTTCAACCAAAGCTTTCCATTTAAAAAAAATATCAAATACATCAGATTTATTTCGAATATAATAAATCCAGGTTTTTCTGGTTGCATCATCAATAAAAGTAACATAATAAAGAGAGCCACCAAGAGATGATACCTGAGTAAGTCCCCATACATCTGTATGCACAAGCTCTAATTTTTCACTCTTCTTTTCTTTCCCAACTCTAAGGAATCTGACTCTCTTCTGTTTTCCATAAACACATTTCTCACAAAATTTTAAATCAACATGCTTCAAACCTGGCAACAAATTTCTTGAGTGAAGAATCTACATCCCCTTCTCACTGATGTGCTCGAGCCTATGATTCCACAATGCCGTATCTTCTCATGTAGAGGTTAAAGCATTAACAGAATTAGAAATACCATTGCATAAATACAATGTACCAACCTTTCCTCCTTTCGCTGTTACTAGGGATCCTTTAGTAACCTTCCAGGTTTTATCTGTGAAAGTAGTTATGTAACCTTCACCTCCCAACTTCCCTGTTGAAATCAGATTTTTCTTCATATTTGGAACATGCCTTACCTCTTTCAATAGCCACTAATTTTCATTTTTTTGTTTTATGAAAACCGTACCCATTCCAATGATTTTACAGGTTTTATCATCACCCAATTGAACTTGTCCAAAATCTCCTTGAACATAATCATAAAAATGTTTCCTATTAGGTGTGGCATGGAATGAGGCCCCTGAATCTACCACCCAGGCATCAATAATATTTTCTAATGAAAGAATCAAAGCATCTTGCAACACATCACCTGTTACATTCTCTTCATGATTAGCTTCTTGCTGCACGTCTCCTTCTTTTCCCTTCCGAGACTTGCAATCTTTCTTCCTGCATTTCCAACACACTATCCCCGATATGGAATTGGATAAGCCTTTTCTTGACTTACTGCAATATCCTGGGCTCTTTCCTCTTTCCATTTTTCTTCCCCTAGTCTCTGTAGTCAAAGCATTACCTGATGTCTCACCAGAGCTTTTCCGTCGCATTTCCTCGCTAAGGATTGCACCGACAACATCATTAAACTTTAAAGTACTAGATCCAGAGATAGAGTTACTAATGGCCATAACTAAACCATTCCAACTTTCTGGCAATGAGGACATAAATAACAGAGCCCTAACTTCATCATCAAAATTTAACCCTATAGAACTTAACTGACTTGTAACTGTATTAAAATAATTTAAATGATCAGCAACAGGTCCACCTTCTGACATCTTCATATTAAATAAACGCTTCATAAGAAATACCTTATTTGAGGCTGAGGTTTTTTCATATAGTTTGGACAATGTCGACATTAAACCCTCCATTGGCATTTCCTTTGAAATATTAAACGCTACCGACACCGCTAGGCATAGCCATATTGTTCCAAGTGCCTTTCTGTTGAGAATATTCCATTCTGTTTCTGTCATAATTGTCGGGTTCTTTGTCTTTCCGCTCAATGGTAGGTGCAGATCTCTCTGATACAAATAATCTTCCATCTGCATCTTCCATAGTTGGTAGTTTTGGCCATTGAATTTTTCGATTCTAAACTTACCACCTTCTGCCATTGCTCCCACTCGAACCAGGAACCCTTCTCTACTACGAGTTTATCAGCCAAATAGACCTTCAACTCTGATACCAGTTGTTAGAAAATTATATATTACAAAGAAATGGAACACATAAAATATTGTAGAAATATAAACACACAAAACACACAAAACAAGAGAGACACAAATATACTTGGTTCACCCAGTTTGGGCTACGTCCACAAAGAAATAACCAGTCCTTCCTTTTATATTATCCAAAAAATTGAAGAGATATAACCTACAGCAGATCCACTGTAACACCCTCTTTGCTCTCAATCTCCTCTCTCTTCCTCACTCAAAATATAGAGATATGCATAGACGCAATACAATTACCTCATATATAGTGAGGGGTTGCCTTCTAAGGCAAAAAACCCTAAATTAAACATAACTTCTACCGTCGGATCATCTGCCTAATGAATGGCCTAGATTGACTAGAAATTACTAGAATTTTACAAAGCATTTTTACATCTATTTATAGCTTCGAGGGTAGTGCCCCTAAACCCCTGTCGAGGGATCGCTGGCCCCTGGACCCCCCAGCTAGGGGGGATTGGCCTCCCCGAACCCCCGCGAGGGGGGGACAAGTCCCCACTGCATCCCCCTGCATGGAGGGGTGTACAAAATTCCTGGGGTATACATCTGGCTGAGACCTTTGAATAGATAAGATAATCCGGCTCCACACCCAATAGTGGTATGGCTAATACACACAACGAATATGTGCAGGATTTGGCCCTGTTGTTAGAAAAAACGTTTGCATAGCTTCTAGGTCCTAGATTAGCTTTGGAGGTGTCATCGAGGTTGAGCTTAATGAATTAGTGTGGGGAGGGGGGAAAAGGGGGAGTGTTGGAGTAGGGAGGGAGATAGGCTAAGGAGAGTGAGAATTCAAGATTCAAAAGAGTTGTATTCCCAATCTCTTTCAATCCAAGTTAGCAAGAGGATTGATTCTCTTGGATTGAGGAGAATGATTTACTAGAGGTCGTAGGAGGGGGATCATTTTTCTTCAAAGGTTCATTGGTTGTGTTCCTTCCAATCATTCCAAAGGAGGAATACTAGGATCCGAATCCAAGCTAGGTTGAAAAGAGGATTCAAGAAAGGGGTGGATGGCCATGAGTTGAGAGTCTGCAGGATGCAATCAACGTCTTGGTTTGTTTAGCGATAAATAATGGTGAGATTATCCTAAAGATTGGTGGTGGCGTAGAAAGTATTGAAGAGATGATTTCTAGTTTTAGAGTTGGAGTGGCATAGGAGGCAAATATAGGGGCCAATGAATCCTCAATGTTGAATTTAATCCCATGTCAATTTTTTTTCCAAGATAACAACCATAGGAAGAGAGTAACCATTGGTCAATGCTTGAGGTGCCAAGTTTTTTTCCACTTGTTACTATTTTTATCAAGGTCGGGGGGGGAGAGGAGGTTTCATGCTTAGGATAAGTTGAAATTTCCTTAAGGTTGATATTGCTAGTGAATAATATCGACACCATCCTGAATGGGAATTTTGTGATTAGAGAGGAGATGATGGACATACGGTAAGTTAGGTGGAGGGTGTGGTTGAAGGATATTATCCCATTCTTTATAGGCTCACCATGTAAAGTTTGGTTGTGTTGAAGCTTTTTAGAATTGAGAACCTACGAATAGAACTTTATCTTGAAGAGATTCTTTAATAGAATTCCAATGCACTTATTGGGAGAGTTTCAACCAT
This sequence comes from Pinus taeda, assembly GCA_000404065.3. NCBI lineage: Eukaryota > Viridiplantae > Streptophyta > Pinopsida > Pinales > Pinaceae > Pinus > Pinus taeda. The sequence continues at coordinate 146,929 of APFE030019073.1, forward strand.
TTTTTCTAGGAATCCTAAAAAAATTGAGTACTTTGACCATATATCACTTCCCAAAAGATGTGATCTTTGATGAGCTCTCTTTGTGCCTAAGCACCATTCCAAGTATGTGAGCCTTTGATTTTGTATGTGAGTCTGATGAGTTGTGATTCCAATTTGTTATTTGTTCCTCCACATTTTACACCATAGTGATTATGGGGTTTTTATCCACCTCCACTAGGTTTTAGCACTGAGGGCTTTGCTAAGGATTTTATGGTCCCTGATTCCCATCCCACATGTTATGCATAAGTTATGATTGTAGACAAAAATATCTTCCCTAGACCCAATGGAATGATCTAGAAAAACAAAAGGAAAATAATATAGAGTTTTCCTTAAAGAAATTGAAGAATGGGAAATAGGCTTGCTTGGAATCCATCGCAAGATTTAATTTCCTCCTTGCTTGTAAGATCCAATCATAGCTTTGAGTGCTATAATTAGAACCTGGACATACAACCAAAACAAGCCAAGGATCCACAACATCTACGTAGCATAATTCAATTACTCTATTCAATGAATGAAGAAGGAATTGAAATACATGAATGTAAATGTAACACACCACATATAGGAAAACAAGATACTCTTTGTATTAATAGAAATAGGAGAGAGTTTAAAACCAAGAATAGTATTTATTCTTATAGAGATCTCCCCAAGTTGACTTGTCCTTCCTTGTCACTAAGAACACCTTAATATCACCCTAATGCATGAAGATCACAACTCTCTTAGATTCAAGGTGACAACATGAGGGCATGATAAGTCTCCAAAAGAAAACCCTGACATTATGGATGGCAGTAAATTTATAGAAGAGGGATGGTAGTTTAGGATTTACAATAATGAGCTTGAGATCCATTTATGATGGGAGGATAAGCTCAAGGGATAAGAGGTGAAGTATCCAAGGTAGGATTAGATAGGAATCGAGCTTCTTATCCATCGTAAATGGTTAAAATAACCCCTGGAAGATTATGGAAGAGGAAGCTTCGGAAATATTTTTAATTTTCCCAAATTTCTACAATTAATGAACCCTCAGCAAGGAGCAACTAGAGTTTACCAACCCTGGTGTAGAAGGGAGAAACCAACATTGAATGCAGGTGTCTAAAGGAGCAAGGTGTGTTGGGGTTAAAAACGTTGATTTTGAGCAATTGATCCCAGAAACTCAGACTTCTTGGAAAGGTCATGCTTAAGGATTCATGTAGGAATGATGACAACATGTTCATAAATGTGGATTGATCCAGTTTGTAGGAATATTGACCATATCCAACAAAATGGCCTATAACACCACCTTTGAATTTTAGTTGATAGACTTTATCCGAGGCAAAAAGAGCCCATTTATTCTCAACTTTTGCTCCTCCCCATAAGAATCAATGTTGGACATTTTTTATTTTGTTGATAATGATTTTTGGGGTAGTAAAGGCAGAGAGAAGGTATATGGGAAAATATTGAAGAACAACTTTAAAAGGGTAATCAATTAGATAGATTGAGAAGGTGAAATGTCCAATTTAATAGGAATGCTTAAAATTTTAGTAGAAGGGTTTCCCAAACTTTTTTTCTTGAAGGGTTAGAGGTAAGAGGGACACCCAGGTATTTGGTTGGAAGGGATATTTTTTGGAATCCAAGAAGTCTTGCAATGTGGGTTTGAATGGAAAGAGGTGTGTTGATAAAGACTATTTGAGACTTGATGAGATTGATGGATGTTCCATAAGGATCAGAGAAAAATTTAATGATTTTCTTGAAAGTGGTGCCTTCCTTGACAATGGGGATTCTAGTGAGGAGGGTGTCGTCCATGAACTGTTGATGAGTGGTGGAATGATTGGGAGTGTTGATGGGTAGTCCTTTTAATTTTCCATCATGAAGGGAATAACAATGTGTTCTTCCCAGACCCTTTGCTATTAGGAGGAACATATAGGGAGATTTGGGATCACGTTGTCTAATGCCTTTGGAGATTGTAAAGGGGGTGTAAGTGAGTCACTAACTATGAAGGAGAAGAGGGTTTTGGTAATGAGATCCATTATCTAGTTGATCCATCTTTCAACAAAGAAAAAGGTTGTGAGAGTGTGGTAAACGTAATGGCAATTTATTTTTGCAAAAGCTTTGGACATATACAATTTTTTGAGCATGCCAAGGTTTTTGGACTACTTTAGGGAATGAAGGTGTTCATTGGCTAGAATTATGCTATCCATGAATTTACATCCCTCAATTTATCCTGTATATTCAGGGGAGATGAGGAAGGGGATAATGGGTTTAAGTCTATTAGCAATAACATTTGAAATGATTTTATAGGTTACATTGTAGAGAGCGATGGGGTGATAATTAGATGGTGTATTGGCTCTTGAAGATTTAGGAATGAGGGTGATGAAAATTTCATTCAAAGCAGGGAGGATGGAGGAGGAGAAATTAGAACCTCTATAATTTTCTATATATCATGTTTCAATATGGGCCAACAAACTTGATAGAATTCCACTTGGAAGTCATCTAGTCAAGGAATTTTCCTTTAGGCATATCCATGACCATTAGTTCCACTTCCTGTATTGTGATTGATTTTAGGAGAATTTCATGTTTTTCCCAAGTAACAAGATTGGGGATGTTTTTGGCAATATTGTTGATGACATGTCTCCTATCTAGGATGGGTTTCGATAGGAGATATTGGAAATAGTTAAAAAAATCATGTGAGATAGCTTCTTGATCCTCTATTATTTGGTTGGTCGTAGATTTAAGGTTTCGGATTTGATTCTTCGATTGGTGGTTGATCATTGATCTATGGAAGAAACAAGTGTTTTTTTCCCATTATTTAACCATTGAACCCTTGATTTTTTCTTCTAGAAGATTTCTTCCTTTTAAGGCGCTCTTCAAGCTTATGGGAGATGATGGTTTCTTGTTGGTTGATTTCATTTGTTGTGACTTCTTGTTGTATTTGGGGTATTTCTTGTTCCAATTGGATATTTTATTTGTGGATGTGCCCAAAGATGGAGAGATTCTAGTCCTTTATTTTTTGCATTAAAAATTGAAGTCTTTGATTGAAGCAATACATAGTTGTGCCAGTGAAAATGTTTGATTCAACTCACCACGTTCCCATTTTGTGGAGGAATTCAGGATTCCTGATCTAGAAAGCTTTAAATTTGAAGGGTTTTCTCTTGGTATTATTGTTGCATCTCATTTTGAGCCGCATTGACAAATGGTTCAAGCCATGACTTGGAAGAATACTAGTCCTTTATTTTTTGCATTAAAAATTTAAGTCTTTGATTGAAGCAATACATAGTTGTGCCAGTGAAAATGTTTGATTCAACTCACCACATTCCCATTTTGTGGAGGAATTCAGGATTCCTGATCTAGAAAGCTTTAAATTTGAAGGGTTTTCTCTTGGTATTATTGTTGCATCTCATTTTGAGCTGCATTGACAAATGGTTCAAGCCATGACTTGGAAGAATACTAGCTTCAAAATTAGTAGAGGAGATGAATAAAGAATTCGTTAGAAGAAATCTATCCAATTTGGACGAAATTTGGGAGTTTCCTCCTCTTTTATTGTTCCAAGTGTGTATATCATTTTGAGTGTGGAGATCTATTAGATTTTATTTGTTGATGAAGTTAGTGGAGAGTTGGCTTTCCTATTCTAGCTTGTAGATTCCTCCCTTTTTCTCATTTAGGTTGGTAATCATGTTAAAGTCCCTTCCTATAATGTAGAACAATGTGCCATCAATTTGGTGAACTTGATGGAGATTATGGGGGAAGACACGTTTGTATGGGGGTAGACTAGGGCCATAGGCATTACATACCAAGAATTGGGTAGAAGAGCCAATAGGTTGAAAGGTGCTTATGAGGATCCAAGGGAGGGAGAAGGAGTTTTTGAGTATGACAGTGGAGGGATTTCATTTTGTGGCTATGTCACCTAAAATTCCCTCAACATCATGGGCTATGATATCATAGGTTATCCATATCATTTTGAGTTATTGTTGAAGGAGACACGCTGAGCATTTTGTTTCTTGTATCATGAGGACGTTAGGATGTTTGTGTTGGATTTTATGCTTAAGGATTGTTTCTTGGATTTGTTGTTAATGCGCCTTATATTCTAGGTAATGGATTTCATTGAGGGGAGGGAAGGGAGGGTTTGAATATCACATCCATAGTTTTTAGTCTTCCAAAATTGAATAGGAATCCTAAATATTGCAAGAGTTCGCTATTGGTTTTCCTTCCTTTATTTTTTGGTATTTTGAGATTATTTCCTTGTTATTTTGGTGCATTTCTTATTGTACCATATGAGGAAGAGAAATAATGAAATATAGAGTTTATACCTGGTTCTTGAGCTTGGCGGAGGAGAAAATATTACCTCTTGATGTATGCCTAGTCTATAAGTTGCACATGCTCCTCCGGAATTGTGCCTGGGTCCTTATTACGCCATCCTCAACCAATGATTCCAGGTCTATGTTTTGCAGCTCCATAGTTTCCATGTTGTTAAGATATGATTGAATTTGAGAGGGTTATTCCATCTCAAATTTGTTATGTCTTTTTGTGTTAGTAGGCTCGGTTCCATTTCCCAACATATTTGAATGGTAATATTCATTATTTTGTGCCATTTCCATCTATGGGGGTTGTTATGGATCTTACATTAGATCTTGCTTTGTTAAGTGCTGCAGGATTGAGAATTAATTGAGGTCTTCTAGAGGAGTTGAGGGTTGGGTGTTCATTTATTTTTTGTTGGATTTCCTTTTAGTGGCTACCTTAGTGAACCTATTTTTATATTGAGTGCTTGGGGTTGCTTCTATAGCTTGTTTGGATGGAAAATCTCTTAAAAAGTGTTTGCATTTGTGGCACTTGTGACATCAGGAAAATATTTCTCATAGTCAATGGGTTGTTCCCATTTAAGAGAGTTCTAGGTAGGCACATAAACGGGCATACGATGTATAGTGACCATTTTTTGTTGTGTTTGACAACATAAAGAACTTACCAATGGTGTTCCCTATCCTTTCCAGTATGTTGAGATCCCAATATGCTTGAGGGAGTGAGTATAGGGAGATCCATACACACACTGAGAGGAATTCCTCCTTTTAAAGGTTGAATTAGGAACCTAGGGCTTCACAAATAGGCTAGTCGAGTTCATAAAATACAACCCCCCTAAAATATGTGGTCTCTATTTGATATGTTATTGAATATTGCCATAATGAATCCTTTGAAAACGTACTTAAGTTCCATTTATAATCTAATCATTCAGTTCTTGTTTATCCCATTGATGATAGTCCTTTTTGTGGGCCATTAACTGATAAATTTGTACATTATGGAATATTCACACATATGTTCCTCAGTTTCCATGATTGTTGTAGGTGGTATTTGTAGGAGGGAACAATATTTTGTCACACCTCATGCACTTCTCTGTGACATACCATGAAGTGCTCGAAACATGATCATTATACAATATAATCATCCATGTATACAACTTAGATCCCTCTTTTAACTTTGCTTAGAAAATATCTAGAGCTTTCAATAAAGAAATGGCTCATGAAATCCTAAGGTGAGGGCCATTTCCCTTATGGATCTCAAAACCGTGATGATCGCCTGTTGCACCTTGTTAAGCCAATGATGGCATCACACTGTTATCTCTTATACTTGAGGTTGTATCAGAAAGGAAGTTTTCCCAAAGAGGATGAGAATCTTCTTGATCTAGAAGCTTCCAGAGTGGGGAGGTAGAGGTGGTTTCGCATAGATGAGGTCGAATCCTCCTAATTTGACCTCTTGGTCTCATCCCTATGAGCTATATCCTTGAGATGTGGCCTAATCCTATATTTGAAGGAGGCCTAACTCCCTCTCCCAGCCTATAAATTCCCACTCTACCATTCCCAAATGGTTGATCTATGTCCATTTGCACCCCTATGCAGAGCTTTTTCTTAGAGGTTATTCATTAGAATTGGAGAAGGAGTGTTGGAGAGTTTCTTCGCTTGGACTTGGATTACCACTCAAGGAGAGCCTTTCAACATCAAGGCTATGGTTGTAAGATCCCCCTTTATTCTTTAAAAAATAATACAACTATTGGTTGATCTTCCAAAATATATATGTTCATGTATGTATTGGCTTGGAATTCCTTGATCAACTAAGTAGGTTATTGTTGGATTTGCTATTGGTTTTGGTATGATTTATTGTCTCTTGGTCACTTGTGAAGGTACAGAAGCATTGAAAGAAGAAAGAATAAGTCTGTGACACAAGCTGTTCGAGGATCTCGACAATGGAAATCGGATTAGCATCAGAGGAAGGTAGGCCTTCTCTCTTGTTCTACTTTTCAATTATAATCTACGAAGATGTCTAGTTAATTGTCCCTTTAGTTGCTAGACCCACTCATTGGGCTAGAGGGACCGTCTCTGTCCACAGAGAGGATTAACCTTGTCAACAAAATGGCGACTCCACTGGGGAGCCTATGACACTTTCCTTCCCTTCCTTCATATTGTATTTTGACGTGTTTGATCAACCATTGATTTTTAAACTTCATTGCTTGTTTGTAGTCAGTGTCATTGTCTGGTAGATGCTTGGAGATTGTTAACTTGGGCTGTTTTTGAATATTTTGGATTTTTTTTTTCCTCGACCATCATGGATATGAACCTGATAGGCATGATGATATCGCAGGTTTTTTTAGTTAGAGTATAGATGATCGCTACTTTACTCCTGACAGGTGCGATGATTGCAGAAAATTAAGAAATTTAGGGTTTTCTTTCTAATTTTTAGTTCTAGGTGTCTTCTCTCTGTGATTTACCAGTGTGTTCTTCATTGTCTCTCTCATTGTCTGATTGCAATTGTCTTTTAACTTGGCTTGAGTGTCCTTGAAGTTTGATTAGCCTTTTAGGGTTGTAGATCTTCTAGGTTAACCTTCGTAGCCTCATTGGTCTTTCCATCAAAGATCAGAGATTGATTGTCTATGTTAAAGAGTCCTTGTGTGTTTAGACATACTTTCCACATCACTTTTTGGTTCTTTTGCCTTAAGTTGTTTTCGTTAGTGGATATAGTGAAAGTTACTTAAGCTTCATTTGATGAACGAAAGATGACGAATCAATTGTCTCATTCCAATCAAAAGTAAGTGTTTTCTTTGAACTTTTTTGTGTTTCGAAGTGAAAGTGAAAGTGCTATTCTTTTCATAATTTTTGAAGCATTTTGTGTTGCATTCGAATCATTGGTGTGAAAGAGATTTTCATACTTCTTGGTTTTCTTGCATTCTCTTTTACTTTGCACTAGATTACATTAGTTGCATTTTTTAAAAAGAGGAAAAATCATCATTACACCTTAAGGAACATTTTCTTTAAGATTTGTTTTGGCATTTCATTTTCTTATCATATGAAAGATTATATTTCATATTTTGTATTTAGCATTTTAAGATTGTCATGGATGAATTTTTGCATTTGGTTTGATGGATGAGTTGAGTGATTTTTTTCTCTACAAAGATAACTTTCATTGAATTGAAATATTTCATTTCATCATCTAGTTTGCATTTTAGGAATAGGTAACATCGTTAAGGTATTGAAATTGAGACACAATTACAAGATCAAATTTAAAATCTATCAATTAACCTAAGGAGAATTTGAAACATTAGTGATCATATCTAGTGGTATAGGTTAGAGATGTGTTCTGACGTCTTAAAAGCTTAGCAATTGTTGTTGGCTTTGGCATTATATAGTGCTAGCACTAACTTGTGCTCCCCATACTATCGCATATATAAAGGGATACCCCCTAGGTTGCAACACTTTATTCATAGCAACCCGAGTCTTCAGCCCTGTAAACGTGATATTCCGAACACAACATTTGGGGAGATTTCCTGCACGTACGTCAAGTCCTTGGCCAATTTATTGGCTAAGGTGTATATTGCAGTTCACAGTTACTTGGTACTCCTTTTACCTAATTTCACCTGAGTAGTCATTTGATCTTTTCTGACTCTTTAAATTTAAAAATATCATCGAGCAACTTGTCCTTTTAAGATCTCAACTTATTGAAAGCGACTAAAGTCACCTTTTCACCCTTTTCTTGACTCTTAAAAGATGAAAAGGAAATGTTTTTGTTTCTAAAAATTTAATTGCCCACGGTAAACATGTCAATCCGAAGCAGTTGCTTCTTAGACCAAATTAAGTAATTCCCTATTAATTTCAAGATTGTTAAAGCCCTAATCGAACTTTTCCTTTCCTTTTTTTTATTTGAGAGGAAGCCATCGTGGTTGAACCATTGAGCCCATCTGATAGTTCCCCTTTGTTATCTGATACTGAAGGGTCTTCCCAAGGCGTTCATCTAGAGATTCCTCGATCGCTTGATAGTCAAGGTGTTGAACTTGGAATTGTTATGAGTATCCAACCTTTGACTTCTCATCCACCTCCATCAGATTGCTGGCCAAATCAAGAATCTGATCCGGATTCCTCTGAAAATCCTATTTAGACACCTAAAAGTCCACAGCGGCTGGTTATCTATCCACCAAACCCATTGTTCAATCCTGTTGTGATATCTCCTCAGTGCCCTTATAGTCCATATGATCAACTTTGTATTCCTTTAGAGTTATCTCCTCATACATCTTTGATTCCTCATTGCCAGTTGTTTCCACCTATGGAGTGAAGGCAAGATCCTAGTATCCTCTCTGGGTCATTCGGAAGTCTCCACTACCCATACTCCTCACGTAGATGATGAGCAGGGATATGAGTTCCCTCTAGAAGGCTTTCCTTATACAGGAAGAGTCTCGTCTCTCTCTTATCTTGAGATTAGTGAACCCATGTTTCCACATGGTGATACCTCTTTAGCTCAATTGGTTTTGTGCACTCCTAGTGCCTCGTCATTATATCAGAACCCCATCTGGTCTTCTAGTGCTATGCCTACATCAGGTTCGTTCATTCAGAGCATGAACTCTTGACCGATTGTACAAACTGCAATCACTTCAGTTCCAATTCAACCTACCATTCCGTGTCAACCTATTTGGTTGTTTCGACAGACTCTTTCGGTTCAACCGACTATCTCAGGTCATGTCTCAGTAAGTTCTTATATCCTGCCAATGAGTGGAAAGATTGTGCCACCATCTAGGGGAAAAGATCCGAGTATTCCTCTTATGTGAGGAGAAACTAGTGTGAGTGGATTACAAACTCACATGGTTGGAATGAATTAACCTTTTTATGGCACTATTCCTAACCCTGCTGGCTTGTCTGGGTCAGGTAACGTCCAATATCAATAGTTGTATATGGCTCATGTTCCATTTAAATTGGCTTATATCCCATATGGTTCGCAAGTCATGGTTAATCTGCCTTACATTCCTCAAGACAGACCTTATATTTAGCCTGGTTAATCCACTATGGATATGGCCAAATCCAATTTGCGAACTACTAATACCCTCAAGGTATAACCCCAAGAACTGTCCAGTTACCCTTGCAGCAACAAGGACATCCTTTGCAGCAGTAAGGGCACCCTTTGCAATAGTAAGGGAAATATTTGTAGCAAGAAGGGAAATCATTGCAGCAACAAGGACAACTGCTACAACCACAAGGGAAACCTTTGCAACCACAGACACAGTTTGTGCAATAGTCCTCCCAACCTTTGTTCTCACAAGGTCAACCTTTGTAGCAGCAAGGGAAACATTAATAGCAACAAAGCCAACCTTTGCAACAACAAGGTCAGCCTTAGTAGTAGCAGGCCTTGTATGCATATAAAAAAGGTCATCCTTTGTAAGGTCAAGGTCAACCCATGCATCACAAGGGTCAATCTCATTACGTCTAGGGTCAATAGTTTCAACAACCTTATAACCCGTATGCTGCATACGATGCTCATCAATGACCTATGGTAGGTCAGTATCAAACCTACATGGGACTGAATCCTCCCTACGGGCAAGGTAACCCTCAGTAGGGACCAAACCAGATTCCATATGGAAAAAACTGCCAGTGTGGGGCCAAAATCCTTACCAAAAAGGATGGACTCCGTAGTTGGGTCTCCTCAGAGGAACTTTATGCCATTTAACACGCAATTACCTTTCCTGGCTATGTTGGAGCTACCTTATGTTTTAAGGCTTACGAATGATCCCATTCTTTATTTGCCTTACTGGTCTCCAGTTCTGACGAACATTCCAAGTGATTGCCCAAAATTTGAGGGAAAAGCGAAGGAGGATCCACAAGCCCACATGATGACATATCACATTTGGTGCTCATCAAATTCTTATGCCGATGGTTCTATCCGTCTTCAACTCTCTCAAAGAAATCTCAGAGATGCTGCCACTAAGTGGTAAATTGAATTGCCTTAAGGTACTTACGGTGACTTCAACTTGCTCGCTATGGCTTTCCTCACTCATTTCCAACTATCGGTTTCCTTTGAAACTGACACCCATTTACTTACGCCACTTATGCAAGACACTGCGACCCACATCTACGATCATATCCATGAATGGAGACATCGTCGTTGCCTCATCAAGTTTGATATTTTTGATGAGTTGTTGATAGAATGGTTCACAAAATCATTGATAAGCAAAATTGCTAAGGACATAGCCATGGGTGGATGTGTTACTGAAGAGAAAGCTATCACACATGCCCAGTATTTAGGCCTAGTCTATTCACAATCTGGCACATTGTATGAGATGTTACCTAATGCTCTGAGACCATCAATGGATCTGACAGGATCGAATTCTCTGGATACACCACCTATTGACAGTATGATTGGTTCTATGTCTCAAACTCCTGCAAAAGCTTCTTCTTCGAAGAAGTTGGTCTCGAACACTGGTTCAAATAATCCCTCCAAGAATTCATATAGTCCTGGTAAAACCTCTAAGGTACATCTTGTCCAGTCTACTATAGCAGACAAAACTTCTAAAGGTAAAAGGAAGGGAAAAGATAAGGCCAAAGTCGATGCCCCAAAACAAGACCTATTAGCACTCCAGGAAACTCTCCTAGTTTGCAGATCAGAGATGCGTGGTAAAATTTAATCTTCAATATTGTTCTCTGAACTATTGGAATAAATGATGGTTTGGATCAAGTTAGATAACCATTTCAGTCTGTTTTCACTCAATGCATGCATGAACGCTGTCACCAATACAAGGATTTAGACCACTAATTCTCAATAAGTTATAAATTCAATTGATAGATGGAGAATACCAACTATACCAGTAGATTTCATACATAAACATACATCAATGGATAGCTACAGGCATCAAAAGAGAATACTGACTGTACTGGTAGATACATATATGACCACATATGGTGGCTAACTACAGGCAATGAAGAAGCTTGCAAATGTAATATATCAAAGCAGGGATAAGATGATAGTTATCTGGCCTTAGACATAAAGAAAACATGAACAATCTGTTTAAGTGCAAGCATAGAACAATAAAGAGAATGGACATTGAACATATAATGGCAAAATAAGCTTATATTGCTAGAATGAAGATGAGAAGCTTGAATGAGTAGAGGAGGAATAATATCCAAAAGTTGAACCCATATTACATCTTACTTCAGCTATTTATAGCCTAATTACAAACCTCCTAAGCTCTAAGAGGCTCGGAGTCTTAATCTATATGATCTGCATTGTTAACTGATTTGATTCCCTCTATAGGCAAGCATGGCTTGGAGGATTATTCTTCTGACATCAGAGTAACTACATTCAGATATTTTGGTTGCACTTGCAGGACTGTTTATGCTCCATGATGTTTGTTTGATGACCTGCGTTGGGCTATTGATGTGATGTGCTTCTTCTCGGCCTCTATGTTGGTTTGGGGAGGAGCTCCGCGTGCTGTGGCCCTTTCTATGATTTAACAATGCATACATTATGTTAAAGCAGAACAATGCTGCCAGCTTGTGGACCTCTGCTAAAATAATGAATATTTATGCTTTAAATAGAAAACACAACATCGCTGAGAATTCCCACCCCTCTCTATCATTTCCGGACTTCAACAACCCTGAAAAATGATTAATTTCTTTATCGGGTCCACCCTTGGGGTTATTGCAAGTCGCATTCAACCCACTCCCTTTGTATTTCGTTGAACAAGGAAAATACATTAAAACTATGAAAAAACATTGAAAATGGGCCTTTCGCGGACCTCAAATTTTATGTTTTCACTTCCCGGGCCCTTTCAAGTCTGGGCTTCATCGTAATTGGCGCTACCCTATTTCCCATTGAATTTCGTTATATAATGAAATACACTAAAGTTCATTGAAAAATGGCTTTGGTGCAGACCAGAAAGATTATAAATTTTGGTTTCGAAACCCATCGGGTTCGGGTCTCATCACAATCATTGTACATATATGCAAAGGCCTTGCCCCATGGTTTCTTCCGATAGCGATCTACCGATGCAGTGTGGGCCATCGATCTGTGCGTGTGATTGACGGTCCACATTGAATTGGTGATTGCTATCGCTCATTCCACACAACCTGTGCCGATACTCCACCGATACCTTCGTCGATACTTCCGCTAATGCGACCCTCAGATAACGATCATCGGCGATCGTTGATCAGTGGTGTCCAACTCTGATTTCCACTACTTGGGGCCGCCAATTTGTGATTTGCCGCTTAGAACTGGGCCATTGATCGGCTAGATCTAACAACAATTGTGCATTCTTGGGGTTTAAACCTGTGATAAGGGTTTTTGACTAATTTTGAAGTGTTTTAGCCTCCCGATAGTGCATTTTTTTCCCTTCCAAGGGCTCTCCTCCCTTGCTTTTTTTGATCTTGGGATGATCATAAGCACTTTTGAAGATTCGAAGAGCATTTTTGGATCCCTTTACATGATTTTAAGAAAACTTTGGAGACTTTGGGAGTATTTTGGATCCATTTTTGGGCCAAATGCCAACAAAGCTAACACTAGCCCCTTCTGGGGATGAAAGCCTCCTTGTGAGGTTTCAAGAACTATAGATCAATTCCTTTCCTGTAAAAAACAAGATCAAATCTTCCTCCTAGTGTTGCATTGGGCATGGAGTCTATTTAGCATGAAATAAAAACTTGAAAAAAACATATTTACAATACCAAGGCTTGAAAGCCTTAATTGAAATAAAGTTCGAAGAATAGCCCATTGAATGGGCCATCAAAAACATCTCCTCCTTCCTTTGATGCATTCCTTTTGAGAAAACAGTCACCAAACTAAACTTTTTACATTTCATAAAAGGTTTCTTTATCTTGGTCAATGTGTATATTAGCCAATTCATTAAAGACTTGCAAAAGTCTATTGATTTGATCCTCTACTTCAAAAACTTTCCAGCATTTGACATTATCAAGTAGAGATGGTCTACATTTCACCTCCTCTCGATATGCTTTCAGCCTTGGATGTTTTGATTGCGATGTTTTGTACACCTTTTGAATAATAAGCTCTGCTTCATACTTTGTTGTGTCGTTTGTGACCTGAAAAGTTAATATGAAAGATGAATCAATGCATTCTTGCGTGGGGGACACAAGCCTCACCTATTCCTGCAGCTTCCTCAGAGCAAGCCCCATCAAATAACATGTCCCAAATCTGTGGGCCTTCTTCCTCTATGATCTGGCAAACTGATCTTTTAAGTTGCATAGAGGCCAACTCATAAGACTTGGTAATGTCAAGACTGAGCTTATCCATGATAGCCTTGGGCATTGAATTATGGCTAGCTCTAGTGTCTAGAGGGAAATTGTGAAGGATTTCATTATGAATAGACAGAGAAACATAGAATGATGGGGAGCTGTCTTCATAATTTTCAATCATTGGGCTGAGAATAAAAACTAGTTGGTCATCTTACATATTTATGTAGTGAGTAGAAGCTTGGATGGTTTTAGGCTCAAGAGCCTCAAGGATAGATTTCTTGAAGGACTCATTCTTTACTGGTTTAATCAGGGGCATAGGTATTCTTGGCTTTTGGATTTCAAATTGAAAACTGAAAGAAGAAGGAGACTCATCAAGGCCTTTTACCTCTATGGCTAGAGCTTTGAGGATGATAGGATCAATTGTTGGTTGCTTCTGCTTATTAGCTTGTTCTGCAGGGACAACAACTTTATGAACAATGGTTTCCTTGACATTATTCATCATAAACCTCAGATTATATTGGTGTTGATCTTTAGTTTGTAGAACAACTTCACCATCCCATTCTTGGCTGGTCTGGTCATTGAATACTGACTTCTCATAAGCATATTTGGTTAAAAAAGTGGTGTTTCCTTTGTCTTCCATACAATGGATCTTATCATCTTCTTCAAACTGCTCTTCTTCCATGACTGCATTTTAAAAAGGGGTCTTCACCCTTTGGTCTTCATTGGCATCTTTGCTTCTTTGCAAGATCTGCAACTGGTCTTTTGCCCTTCCATATGGATTTGGATTTGGAGGAGAAAAGATATTAGGAACCCTTCCTTTCACAGAATGCTACTCAACCTTTAATTTGGAAACTTCAAAGGCTAATGGCTCTATCATCTTGGCCATTTTATCGATATTGGGATCTGAAGATGATGAAGGCTCGCCCCTCTGTCTCCTTCTATTAGCATTACCTTTGAGCTTTTTTGCGGCCATGATGTTTGATTCTACTTCCAGGGATACATCTTTCATATTATCCAAAGAACCACATTGCCTCTCTCTCAACAGTAAACAGAAGTCAGAATCAAAGGCGTTGGCATAGATGAGTCTAGCAGAGGTAGTGGTGGGTTTCACTTCAGCTGGTATCTTGTTGTACATGCAGTTAAATATCTTATTAAAATTAGACATCAGCTCACCATTTTCCCTCTGCAAGTTCCCACACTCATTGTGTTAATAAAGAAGATCCTTTTTATCCCCCCGACGCTTTAAGAATGCATCATCTAAGGCCTCAATATTTGCTATAGATGTTGGGGTTAGTTCCCTGAACCATTTTCTAGCCTCTCCATCCAGGCTTTGGAAAAAGACTCTCATCCAGACATCAACTTCACTAATGCCTAGGTTATCAGCATAACTATAGAATGACTCAAGATGTTCTTCAGTTGAAACATCTTTAGTCCCAGTGAACTTAGGCATATACTTCTAATATTCTCCAGTAGGCATAGTATTCAAAGGAGTGGGTAGTATTAGAGGTCCATACATAGCAACCATAATTATTTCTAGTTTGGTAGGTGCTTATGGACCTACCATAGCTATGGTGGCTAAAAGAGTATTTGTAGTCTAAATGACAAAGGGCTAAGGAGTGATTGATAAGACTAAAGGAGTATGATGGATAGGAGGTGATATTTCCTTTGGGCTTACAACAAAAGGAAAACCTAAAGAATAAGGAGTTTATGAATCTCTAAGAGTTTTTCTTCACTGCTAGTATTAGAATCTATACTCTCAACATATATTTGTTCTATTACAGGTCTTTCTTGAAGAGATACAGGAGATTGTTTAGGTTTAACTGAACCTAATTCTCCTTACTGCAATCTTTCTTTGATGACCTTTTAAGGGTCAGGTACTAGGTAAGCTTGTGACTTTTGAGGATTTCTTCTAGTATGCCTCACAAATTGAGCCAAAACTATGAAGTGGAGTTTCCAAGAGGTTCGACCTCCGGTAGAGTTGCCAGATAGATGATTACAACCAAAAATGTGCCCAGACTTTGTCTATCATCAAAGCTGGATCTGTGTCGTTTCCCGGGGAAGCTGAGTTTTAGTTTCCTCTCCCCGTCAATGACGCCAATTATGTTAGCACTCCAGGAAACTCTCCTAGGTTGTAGATCAGAGATGCCTGATAACATATAATCTTCAATATTGTTCTCTGTACTATTGGAATAAATGATGGTTTGAATCAAGTTAGATAACCATTTCAGCTCTGTTTTCACTCAA
The DNA here is from genome assembly GCA_000404065.3 of Pinus taeda. Taxonomy (NCBI): domain Eukaryota; kingdom Viridiplantae; phylum Streptophyta; class Pinopsida; order Pinales; family Pinaceae; genus Pinus; species Pinus taeda. The sequence continues at coordinate 162,663 of APFE030019073.1, forward strand.
AGCATGCTTTAACACTCTCACCAGTACGAGGCTTTAGACCACTAATGCTCAATAAGTTATAAATTCAATGGATAGATGGAGAATACTGACTATACCAGCAGATTGCATACATAAACATACATCAATGACTAGCTACATGCAACAAAAGAGAATACTGACTGTACTGGCAGATGCATATATGACCACATATGGATGGCAAGATATAGGCAACAAAGAAGCTTGCAAATATAATATATCAAAGCAGAGATAAGATGATAGTTATCTGGCCTTAGACATAAAGAAAACATGAACAAAGTGTTTAAGTGCAAGCATAGAACAGAAAAGAGAATGGACATAATGGCAAAAGAAGCTTATATTTCTAGAATGAAGATGAGAAGCTTGACTGAGGAGAGGAGGAATAATCTCAAAATGTTGAACCCCTCTTACATCTTACTTTCAGCTATTTATAGCCTGTTTACAATGCTCTTGAGCTCTAAGAGGCTCAAAGTCTTAATCTGTCTGATCTACATTGTTAACTGATTTGATTCCCTCTATAGGTAAGCATGGCTTGGAGGATTATTCTTCTGATAGTAGAGTAACTGCATTCAAATGTTTTGGCTACGTTGGTAGGATTGTTGATGCTCCATGATGTTTGTTTGATGAGTTATGCTAGGCTATTGATGTGATGTGCTTCTTCTTGGCCTCTATGTTGGTTTGGGGAGGAGTTGCGCGTGCTATGGCCATTTCTATGATTTAACAAAGCATACATTCTGTTAAAGCAGAACAACACTGCCATCTTGTGGACCTCTATTAAAATAATGAATATTTATGCTTTAAATAAAACACACAGCAGCGCTGAGAATTCCCACCCCTCTCTGTCCTTTCCAGACTTCAACAACCCTAAAAAATGATTAATTTCTTTATCGGGTCTACCCTTGGGGTTATTGCAAGTCGCATTCAGCCTGATCCCTTTGTATTTCGTTGAACAATGAAAATACATTAAAACTACGAAAAAACATTGAAAATCGGCCTCCCGCGGACCTCAAATTTTATGTATTTCACTTCTCAGACCCTTTCAAGTTCTGGCTTCATCGCAATCGACGCTTCTCTATTTCCCATTGCTTTCATTATATAACGAAATACACTAAAATTCATTGAAAAATGGCTTTGGCACGGACCTGAAAGATTATACATTTTTGTTTTGAAACCCATGGGGTCTGGGTCTCATCATAATCGGTGCACATATATGCAAAGGCCTCGCCCCATGGTTTCTGTCGATAGCGATCCGCCAATGCAATGTGAGTCATCAATCTGCGCACAAAATCAATGGTCCACATTGAATCGATGATCCCTATCAATCATTCCACACAACCTATGTTGATACTCAGCTGATACCTCTGTCGATACTTCTGCCGACACGACCCGCCGATAGCGATCATTGGCGATCGCTGATCGACGGTGTCCAGCTCCGATTGCCATTGCTTGGGACCACCGATTTGCAATTTTTCGCTTAGATCTGGGCCATTGATCGGCCAGATCTAATGACAGCTATGCATTATTGGGTTTTAAGCCTGTGATAAGGGTTTTTGACTGATTTTGAAGTGTTTTAGCCTCCCAATAGTGCATTTTTTCCCTTCCAAGGGCTCTCCTCCCTTGCTTGTTTCGATCTTGGGATGATCTTAAGAACTTTTGAAGATTCGAAGAGCATTTTTGGATCCCTTTGCATGATTTTAAGCAAACTTTGGAGACTTTGGGAGTATTTTGGATCCATTTTTGGGCCAAACACCAACAAAGCTAACATGACCCTCCTAAATCTTCTGCTGATGATGCTTCTCGAAGAAAGCCGAAGTATCCTTGCCTCATCTGTGAGGAGTATCATTACACTAAGGATTGTCTCCAAAGATCTGTTGCTTACTGAAAGGGACTCTGGCTTTCTTAAAAGAACCCTTTCCATCATAGCAGACCCAATTGGTAGACCAATCTCTGTCTTCTGGTTCCTTAGGTTCCCAAGCGTTCATGATGCAAGGTTCATCACCTATCTTGATTGCTACTCGAACTGAGGACTATCAAGCCACATCTAGGCACACGATGGAGAAAGAAGCCACCGATAATCCTTCTACTTCTACTCTGTTCTCTTCTGGTCTGCTCCATATCGAGTTCCCTAGCAGTGAGTCCATCATTTGGCCACCCCTCAAAGGTGTTCTTCGAAAGTCATCCTTCAATCCTAATGCTAGAGTTGTGCAACATTATAATATTGTTGAGGATTTAGTTCAGGCACCTTTGATGATGTCTACCTTGGAGGTTCTTCAATCTTGTCCAACATAGTGGAAGTCACCATTGTCTTCCATAGGTGCTATCGATCCTTCTGATTTGAGTTTGATTACTTTTGATCTAGAGAATAATGTACCTTGTCTTCCTTATCATATTGCGTTTTTGATACAGGTCCTTATCAAAGGAGAAATGATCCATTGAACATTATTGATGAAGGTGCCTCCACCTTTATCATGTCAGTTTCATGTTGGAAATCCATTGGCTCTCCTCCTCTTAACCAATCTACAAACACCTTGGAAGCCTTTGATGGAAGAGGTTCACGATCATATGATATTCTCATGAACTTGTTGATTACATTAGAAGGAAAGACTATTGAATTAGAAGTAGAGGTTGTATATGCCATTCTCAACTACAACCTTCTTCTCAGGCGAAGCTGGACTCACACCATGTTTTTTGTGGTGTCTTCTTTTTTCCATGTACTTTGTTTTCCTCATGAAGGAAAATTGTCACAGTTGATCAACTATATTTCTTTTCTTTTGGTTCATCCAATGGTAATGTTCCTTACGTGGGAAATACTAAGATTCCTTATGAGATCGTGGGAGTAGGTATCTTCAAAGACTCTTCTTTAATGGGTACATTTTCTTTCCCAGCTCCAAATGTTCATTCGGTTAATATGATCTCAGATTCTACGGATCCTTGGATTATCCCTACCAATGTTCAAATTGACTCATTTGGCAATGCTATTCCTTTAAGCCCATTGGAGATAAATTATCAAGAAATTGTTTTAGCTTCGGTGGCTGCTTCAAAAAGTCATACTGTCTTTAGTATGAACCTAGACACTTACATGTGATCTCCTTGGCTTGGTTCTTAGGGCTCTTTGGATCCTCTGAATGAGACATTCCCCATTAACGAGAGTATCGTGGAAGTCATGTCTATAGAGGAAGTTCCATGGAATGGTCTACATCATCATTCTTCCTTTCTCCCTAGCCTCGATGAGATGCCTTCCTATCTTGAAGCGTCTGTTTCTCATTCTCCTCCACCTCCACTCTAGACACCTATCCAGGTACATGAAGTCTTGTTGGAGGGTAATATGGGAAACATCACTGCTACGATGCCTCTTGAATTTTCCTATTAAACCAGGAATTGTCGAGAACATCCATATTGGGGTTTCTTATTCTCTAGATGAGATCAATATTTATACTCCGATTTTTAAAGAATTCAGAGACGTTTTCACTTGGTCATATGAGGAAATGTTTGGTATCAATCCAGCCATAACGATGCATGATATTTTGACTTTTCATGGTGCTAAGCCTGTTCGGAAATGGCTTCACACCGTGCACCCTCAAAAGGCTGCTACTGTCAAAGCAGAAGTAGAGAAGATTTTGAAAGAAAGTTTCATTTATCCTATTCCATTGATGGATTGGGTATCCAATATCATCCCTATTGCCAAAAACCAGGGTATGATATGTGTTTGTGTTGATTACTGCGATATCAATTGCGCATGTCCTAAGGACAATTATCCTATTCCCTTCATCGACCAAAGCATCGGCCAATGTGGTGGGAGTGAGATTTTCTCATTCATGGACAATTGTTTTTTGTAATCAGATTAAAATTTCACCCGCCGATCAACATAAAACAACCTTTATCTATCCATGGGGTACTTTTGCTTACAAAAAGCTTCCTTTCAATCTGAAGAATGCTGACACTACCTTTTAGTGAGCAATGTCCTATGCATTGCATGACATTCGACACATTTTTTAGCCATACCTCAACGACTTGCCTGCTCATTCGGCTAAATGTTGTGACCATCCGGATCACTTAAGAGCTATCTTTTTATGATGTCAGAATTATAATATCCATCTCAATCCACACAAATGTGTGTTTTGCATCAATTCTTGCTGGCTCTTAGGTTTTGTGGTGTCTCGTGAAGGTATCAGGATTGATCCTTTCAAAGTTGAGGCCATCGACAATCTGCCCCCTCCTTCATCACTGCTGCAATTGCAGAGCTTAGAGGGAAAAGCTAATTTTCTCTGTCGGTTTGTCCCTAAGTATGCCAAACTTGCTAAAGGTTTTAATCACCTACTTAATAAGGGGATCCCTTTTATTTGGGATGAAGTTTCCCAAGAATCCTTCGATGCTTTAAATAAAGCCCTGATTAGTGCTCCTTTACTACATCTCCCTGATTACCGCTATGATTATTTTTTGTATTTGGCTGCGACTGATACCACTATTGCTATGGTGTTAGTTTAGGATGACGATGATGGAAACGAGCACGTGGTTTATTATCTGAGCGGGAATATTCTTGACACGGAGTTTCAATATGCTCACATTGAGAAGCTTGCTTTACCAGTGGTTCATGACATCCAAAGATTTCGACACTATATCGTTTTATGGAAAAGCACCGTGATTTCTGATTAAAACCCCATGACGTATATACTGACTTTCCAGTTACATGGGGGCAAATACTCCAAATGGATTTTCATCCTGCAGGAGATTGATTTGGAGTTTACTGCTTCCAAATGAAAGAAATTGTTTGTCTTTGCTAAGTTAATCCATGCTCTTCCATCTGTAAGCACCCCAATCGATTTCACTAAGTAGATACCTGATGAAACTTTGTTTCTAATCAACACTCTTGACCCCTAGCATGGAGAAATTGTTATTTATCTCCAAACCCAGACTTTCCATTCTGAGCTGTCCCGATCTAACTGACACCACATCTAGCATCAGTCCAACCCTATCGGATCATTGGTGATACATTGTATCAGGTCGGTGTCGATTATGTCCTTCGCAAATGTCTAACCCTTAAAGAGGCTAAGTAAGTCCTAAATGATTTCCACTTTGGTTCTGGTGGTGATCATATGTTTGGATATGCTACTACTCAGAATATCCTTCGCACCAGTTATTTTTGGCCTTCTATCTTCAAAGATTTCATTCTAGCTGTCCAAAAATGCCATGAATGCTAGATTTTTAACCGCAAGCAGCACACCCCACCTGGCTATTGTTTCTTGAGAGACTTGATGAGACTCATCCCATTGTGATACTTCCTCTTTCGTCTTTGCGAAGGTACCCGATTGTGCTTTGCACAACCCAAGATGATGATTTAGGCAATTATGCACTTTTGTAACTAGGTTACTGATTTGGTTCCAAAATTATCTTAGGTATTAGCCAAGTCTACCATACAGGTAATATTATCCTCACGTAAAAATATATTATTTCTTGTGTTCATGCAACAAATGGCAACATATATTTTCGCACATCAACTTAACAGTATATCTGAAACTTAGCATTAAACATAACATAATCACAACATTTATAACAACAGTAAAATAACACTAAACAGATGGAAAGTACACAACAAGTTCATAACACTTCTCTTTATTTATGATTCATATTTTTAATACAGACTCTAACTTCCCTATGCACACAGTTGCAGGGGTCCATGCACTCAGCTGCAAACTTCTACCCTAGGCCTCTGTGCACTCAGCTACAAAGCCTCTTCCCCACTAAGACTCTCACTCTTAGCTCTCACAAACTTATTACATTAATGACTCATGACTACTGATCTCCCTTAGACTCTCTAAGACTCTCCCTTTTATACAATCCCATGGTCCACGACTAAGGGAGAATCTCCAAAACCGACACAACCTATCTAGACTAAGGGAAAAAAACCCTTTTTGACTTTAGATATCTTCGCGCTCTGTGACCACTAAATTTAGAGACTTTACATTCTTTATACAAAATTTGGGCCTTTTTCCCCAAAACTTGGGTTTGTAGCCCCAAAATTGACCCACAGGGGACCTGTTCCCAATAGGCCCCCTAACACAAACATGGTGACTCATCCTCGAGTCACTTGGTTGGTGTGTAGATCTTGTCGTGAAGACCTCCCAACTCAAATTGGACAACTACTACCTCGGCGGTGCACTACGTTGTTTCCTGCTTCATTTCTTCGACCAATTGCTCTGTCGCTGGTCCTGCGCTATCAGCCTATAGCTTTTGCTGAGTCTCCTATAGGCTATCCAACTTGCCTTCGATGGTGGTCATGGTCATGTAGGCCTCGTCCAACCAAGGTTTCTAGTGAGCCTTTAGCACGACTTCCTTGTGCTGAGCTGCATCTACCTATTCTTTCAATGCCTTGGCTTCGTGCAGCTTTTCTAGTCTCTACTTGATGGCGATAGTGCACGCTATCACTTTAACCTTGTCATAACACTGCTGTAGTTCCTACGCTTTTGTCTCCAACCTCTGCACATTGGCGTCCTCTTGCAAGTTGGTGAGTAGCTCGAGCGACTACTAAAAAAGAGTTGAGCAGTCCGCCACTGCACCCGCTATTGCTACGATCACATTTTTCATGGCAGTTGCACGCTGCTCCTTGACTTCTAGTGGAATTAGAGGTTGGGCCTTCAATTGTTACTCTGCAAATTTGAGGTTTAGCTCCAGCTGAGCCTTTTCTAACTCTGTGCATGCGTCATGCACTCCCGCATCAGGTTTTTGAACCCACACATCTACTGGCTCAGCCTCCGGAATGGTCAGCTCTGGGATAGTTCAACATGCCTCATCCACAACTTGATTATTCGTTGATTCTTATTTTTCAGTTCTATCACAAGCTAAACAACAGATTTTGTTTACATAACCAACAGATCATTCTTGACCTTTTGCTCATTGATCACCTGTAAAGCACATTGTTCGTGGGCCCGAAGTTCCACAATTACTCCATCCTGTAGAAGATGAAGCCTCTTGGTAGGAAGCACGACCAAGTTAATTCCCACTCCCTTGAGGGCGTTGACAACGGGCTTATCATCTTCGGTCATCATCGACAATAATCCATCTAGCAACATTGTGGCTCGGGGGTCTCGTGCGCGTAGCATCCCTACAACGTTTGAGGTGCCAAAGACAAACTAGTGGCCATCACATTGGTTTGAGTCTATGATGCATGGATCTGTAGCTCTCGCATACTTGTTTGAATGGTCCCCAATGCTTGCTACTGTTGCTGCTTGAATTATTGCAGCAGTTTCGTGGTGGCATCTGGCACTGCATCCCCTATATCATTCAGACCCCTCTCGGTCAGGGTGATTGGATCCAGAGACGTCTTGCTAGCCTTGGACTTCTTTCGTGACCCTACCTTTTCTGGTCCTCTGTTGTGCTTGATACATAATGTAGTCGTCTTTGGGTCCGCTCCTCCCTATTCTGTTTGTTCATCCTCTTCTTCCTCTATCTCTAGTGAAGGTGACCTCTGACCTCCGTCAAAGCCATGCTCCTCTTATCCTGCCTGCCTAGGGGTGGAAGCATGCTCTTCCTTAGCATTTTCGTCAGCCTCCTTTTTTCTCTTTGCAACCAACTGTTCCATCTTCATCTTGGCTTCTTCCTTCTTGTGTTGAGCAGCGAACTTGCTTGATCCCACAGCAAAGTCCGAGGCAGTGTGGCAATCTTCCAGCCAATGATCAAGGACCGTGCTGATCGTGTCATATGTGGCCAAATAGGGCAACTTTGTGCCACTTCTTCTCAAGGTCCTTTCATGCCCAAATTGAGATGTGGTGGAAGTCAACCTTGAATTCCACGTATTCTTGTAACCTGTCAAAATTAGTAGACGATAACCACGGCTCATGGTTGATGGCCATATGCACGTTCATCTCCATTAAGGTCCAAAATATATTGCTATCTTTTATCCTCTGAGGATCCTTAGTCACCCACAGCAAAGCATACTTTGCGACCTCTGGTAGGTCCGACACGACCGGAGGAAACTAAATGCCTTTGGGTAGCTCCCATTCTACCAGCACTATGGATAGCAAGAATGATGCATAGTGAAATGTCTTTCTAATATCCTATGCCTCGTGGTAGTTCATGAGGAAATCACCACAGAGGTAGTGTGCTCAATTAAATTGAACTCCCTCTGCGCACTGGGCTGCCAAAGCTACGACTGGTGTCGACACTTTGTTTTCGCGACACTTGCACATGACCTTCCCTTCTAAGAGTTGCATTTCCACTTTGACTGCAGGGTCACAGATGCTCAAAATGGCATAACCGTGTGGCTTCTTTACCAACTTAAATTTTTCTGTCATGGTCTTTGCGAGGGCATGCTCGCCAACCTTCCCTCCAAACATCATTGCCAAATTTTCACCTATGTACGGTAGCCACATGATCCTATGGATCAAAATATCAGTGATGGGTATTAGCTCCTCCAGCCACAAACACCCATCATGTACCAAGCATAAAAGCTGCTTGATTACCACCATTGTGATGGGTGTATGGTTGTAGTGTGGCACCCATAGCAGGTTGCATTCTTGCCTTATCCATGCCTTTTAGCCACTTTCACGGCTCCAACACGGTCACTCCAGTGGTTTTGTGGAACATGCTGTGCATGAATTGATCCATTACTAGGTGAGGAAACCGCTCTATGTCTGCTAAATCCAAGTATTCTAATTTCAAAAGGGGGGCACGCCCCAAGCGTGGTCCTTCGAACACAATTTGGTCTGGCAAGAGGGGTGTGTGTAGGGTGACCTTACTGTCATCAAGTCTTTGGGCACCTTGGTCTTGCCCCTACATGGTGGAACATATGTAGGCAACTTAGTGATGGGGTCAGACCCCTCAATTTCAACACCCTTCATTTCCACCCCAACATCCTCATCATCCATTAGGATATCCTTAATCTCTTCTTCTTCCGGCTCCAGGTTAATCATCTTTCCCTTTTCCTGTTCGGTGGGCTTATCCTTTTGTGGGTGTTTCCTGGGAGATGCACACACCGACTGCGATGGTGCAACCTGCTTTCCCTTCTTGTTCTTGGGACTCTCCTTGGTCAGGGTAGGCCTTCGTCTAGGTGACCGTGGCAACTTTGGTACTTCAACAGGATTTCTGCAGACATAACCTCTAGGAAAACTCCTTCTACTACCATAGAGACCTCTGGAACAACTCCCTTGGCTATCATTTCTTCAACGTCCATGGTTGTTGTTCTTAGAATAATATCATGGGTGATTGTGCGGACAATTTTCAGAAATCGATCGAACACTAGGCAGTCAAGTAGCTCTTTGAAAAATGCGCAATTTACGCACAACACACAACACAACTCACAATTTCTCAATATGAAAAGTGTTTCTGCTAGGTGGCCATATGTAATTTATAGGCCATTTTGAATTCAAATCTGACTGTTCCCCCCGAAATCGGTTCATTAACGCTAGATTGGCAATAGATTTTCAAAGATATTGCCCATAAATTATGACTTAAATGTCCCCCCCCCCCACTCCATTTGGCCATTCTTTCATCGTAAAATCATGAACAATGACTTTAATGTCACTTTTCAGCTACTCTACATAGTTTATCCCCCAGTAGTGCAACCCTCTGCGCACGATTGTGGACTATGTGACATTCCCTCATTCAGCACAGTTCTCTTCTCATGCAACTCTCTAGCCCAGACAGAGTAGTTTATAGTCTCGTACCTCCTTTCATCTTCTTGGAGTGCTAAGACTGTGCTTCCTTAATATATTCACCTAACTGGATCACCAATGTATGGCTTCAATCGGTTACCATTCATCTTCCCTGGGAAGGGTTCTCCATTCAATTTAACCAGCTGAACTGCTCCACCATCGATAATATCCTTAATGACATATTGCCCTAGCCAGTGTATCTAAAATTTCCTTGGAAAGTTATGGAATTTACTGTCATATAACAAGACCAGATCATTTACCTTAAAGGTGTGCAGTTTGATGTGCCGATCATGCCATTCCTTTTCACACCCCTTTTGAACTTGTTGATCAAATCCAACAAGAAATCGGTCCTCCCCAAGCTTTGCTAGTTGCACAAGCCTCTCTTCTAGGGCTCTGAGGTCTGCCATTCTTGTGAGTGCCACTATGCATAGACTAGGTACAATGTATTCCATTGGCATCACAACTTCTACACCATACATGCGTTTGAAAGTCATTTTCCCAGTCAACTTTTTGCAAGTTGTCCTAGAGGCCTATAACACCATGTGTATGTGCACATCCCAATCATTTCTCTAAGCATTGTAAACCTTCGTCAGTGCGCTCTCCAGTATCTTATTGAATGCTTCCACCATCCCATTGGCCTACAAATGATAAGGCGTACTTTTCTGATGATACACTTGAAATTATTCTATCAATGCACTAATTGTTTCATTAAGAAAGTGTGTACCGCGATTACTCATCAAGATGTTTGGACACCCAAATCTTGTCAACACGTATTCAAAAATAAACTTTGCTACTGTTGCGCCTGTAAAATCCTTCACAGGTTGTGCCTATGCCCACCTAGTCAAGTAATTAGTCGCGGTGATGATGTACCATGCCCCTGTCTTCTTTCCTTGAGGCTAAATTGGTCCCACAAAGTCAATTGCCCATTTCTCAAATGGTTGTAATGTCACATGTGGCATCAGAGGCAATTCATCCCTCTGTGATGGCCTTCTAGTCCTTTGACATGCATCACATGCATACAATATGATTTTGCATCCTTATGCATGGCTGGCCACCACAACCTAACACGCAAAACCTTCTACGTTGTTGCTTTCCATATATAATGTCCTCCTGCAGCTCCTCCATGAGCCTCTGTAAGAATGTTGCTTCATTTAAAGTTAGGTACATAACGTCACAATATTTCATCTGACCCAATTTTGTACAAGTGCCCTGCAATGACGGAGAAGTTTGTCACATGCACCACTAACTCCTTCTTCTGCTGGCTTGTATACCCTTCTGGAGCAGTTCCCCTCATCAAGAAATATATGATATCCTCAAAGTGACTATCTGCGACACGCAATTCAAAGAACTACATGTCAGGTAGACCCTCCTCCAAATTAGTAGGTTCCTCTCTCATTTCAATGCGCAACAAATGATCAGGTCCTATGTTCAATCATCCTGGCTTCACAATAACTTCAAAGTCATACTCTTGGAACAAAAACAACCATATCCAAATCTTCCCCCCCCCCAACACAGGCTTGTTGACCAGGTATTTCAACATAAAATGATCCGTATACATCTTAAAATGTCGACACAACAATAGTGCCTGAATGTTTGGAGCGCGTACACCATGGCTAGTCCTTCACGCTCTATAGTGGAATAGTTCTTCTTAGCCTTGGACAACTTCCTACTCGCGACTACTATAGGATGGTCCAATTCTCCCTCGCTAGCCTGTGTCAGCATGCCCCCCAGCTCAATGCATGAGGCATCCATGTGCACTTGAAATTCCTTCTTCTAGTCCGGGAAGACTAGGATTGGCGCGGTAACCATTTTCTCTTTCAACACATCCAAGCATTTCTAGCATTCATCATTCCAACATAATGTAACATCCTTTTTCAACAATTTCTCCATAAGCGCAGTGATCTGGGCACAGCTCTTGATGAACTTGTTATAGTATCCAATATGCCCTAGAGTTGCGCGCAGCTATTTCACATTCCTTGGAGCCTCCAAGTTGATTATTACCGCGATATTAACGAGGTCTACCATCAATCCTTGTCTACATACCACATGACCCAACAAGATCCCAAAAGGGACACAAAACAGACACTTCTTTAGATTGAACACAATCTGGTATCTCCGACATGTATCTAGCATGAAGTGCAGACTTGCCACATGGCACTTGACCAATCCAAACACTGTCCAATCGTCAAAGTATACGTCTAGAAACTTATGAATGAAGTCTTTGAATTTCGCAATGACTACATGCGAAAATATTGTTGCCGCATTCGTCAGCCCAAAAGGCAATACGGTGTATGGAAAACATCCCCATTTAGTCACCAAAATAACCTTGCTTCTATCTTCAGGCATGATTTTGATCTAATGGTACTCGGAGAACCCACCAGTGAAATAGTATGCTTCTTGGCCACCTACATTATCCAGGACCTTGTCAGTGAACGGGGTCAGGAAAGGATCATGCACGCAAGTATCATTCAACTTTTGGAGATCCACGCATATCCTTATTTCCTCTTTCTGTTTCTTTTCTTGAACCAATATCAGGCTTACCCAATTAGATTCTTCCATCGGTTCAATAGTTCCTACCACGAGCATCTTATCTAACTTAGCATGGACCCTTTCCTTATACTTCGGGTTAAGGCAATAAGGTCTTTGTTTTACAGGTTTCACATTCGGTTGCATAGTGATCTTCATGACACCAAGGTCTCCTGTTATCCCTTTTAAATCAGAAAACTTCGTGGGGAACAAAACTTGATATTCACAGAGCAGCTCAGTGACCTTGCCTACTGTCACATCATCCCAATAGTCCCCAATCTTTGCAAATTTTGGTTCCTCCTCTGTGCCAATGTTGACCTGCCTAGTTTTTAGTGGCACTGTTATGTCTAGATCCTCTATTTGCAGAACTTCAACCTCGCGGTGACCTTTAGTTTCTATAATATTAATATTTATGGGATCCTTGTCTTCTTATTCAGTGGTCACGTTATAGCATTCCAACGTGTGACTTAGCTGGGTAGTCCAATCAGGTTGGACCAGGTCCAAAGGATCTTGTGGTATCCTAAAGATCCCTTCTTTAACCTCCTGTAGTGTCACATCAATACAATCAAACCCATCCTCAAAGTTGAATGTCACTATAAACCCCTGGCGCAAGATATCCCATTCTTTAGTGCCATGGCGAAGCCTTGTTTCCAAGTACCAATTCATTGGTATGACATCTAGGGTATGACAAAATAGATGCACCCATTCAGGTTGGAGCTCTGCTCCATAAGCCTTAGTCCATTTAGCCAGGTGATCATGCAGATCATCACTTCCATCATACTTATTTGTCATCCGCCCTTGTGGCCTCCCAAAATGTATTCTCATCATCCTCCTATAGTTGCACCAATCACCAAAATTTTCCTTGTGCATACCCCACCATCTTGCCAGCGTAGTGCACAACATCCAGTCCAAGGCATGGAAGCGATGTTTCTCTAACACTTCTCTCTCAAATGCATCCAAAAAGTGATCAACATCAGTTAGCCCATCATAATGAGGCATATCCCTAACTTCAAATGACACATAATGCAATGACTTGGTCATCATATTACTACATAGCGTAGATACTTCATGCAGTTGCTTCTGCCAGTTCTCTAATTCTTCGTCTGAATCTGACATGCAGAAGCTCTCGTGGTCCCATGCAATATGCATGTCCGATGTTGGATTTACCCAATCCTGGTCTCGCACTGTTATCTTGTAAATCTGGTCTAGATTGTCATCACTTTCATAATCTCGAACTAGTTCTGTATAACGCGGTCCTTCTGAAGGATCTAGTGGCATCACTACACAGATAAAATTCTTTTCAAATATCATCTTTTGCTCCTTCAAGTTGATTACCCCATTCGTGTCAGTGGCCCAATTGATTCCAAGGAGCACAAGGTAGGGATTGCTATCATCCACAATCTCTATTACTTCAAAATCCGCCAGTGCACTCGTGCCCTTGATGTCAACTTTTACCCCTTACAACCTCCCCATCAGGATAATTTTATGTTGATTCACCATCCTTAATTAGATCGAAGACCACTGGAGCATAGGTCTCCCCATTCTTTCCCATCTCTGCTTTGGTAAAACATTTGCATCAGACCCTAGATCCAGGATAACTTGGTCCATTTCATATTCCCCTATTTGTGCAGTGAGTCTCATCTCACGCCTGGTCCTTTCCTTCTACTTGCGAAGCTTTCTGACTACGCGCGGTTCACCAATAATGCCATCCTTGCCAACACACCGATTGATCAGTTCCTGCAGGCCTTTCACAGACTGACTATCGTGGAGAAATTTCATGCAGGTCTTCAAGAATGTGGTAATCATGGATGGGTCCATTCCTTCATCTGGTTTCTCCCAACTTCCTGAGGTAGAGGCCTTAGTGAAGCTTTTCTTTACTTCCATAATTGTTTCTTTTGTGCACTCTAGATCAAACCTAGTCTCTTTTTCTGGTGCTTTGCGGATCCATTCACCTTCTGCAGGGTGCTTGCCTTTATCCTCCCCCATCGTAGTTCTGCTTCGCAACATAATTTTTACCTTAGGGTCTTCCTCACGAGGCTCAACCCCCACCATCTAGAGGTTCTGCGGAGGCTACGCCCTCTTTTCACCAATCTTAGCCAATAATATTGGGCAATCCTCAGTCGCATGGTCAAATTGAGTATAGTAGCAACATGATAATCACATCAAATTTGGGCAGTCCCTCGTGTAGTGTCCTGGGCCTCCAAAATTGTAACACATCAACTGTCCTCAGTCTCTACTAGGCCCTCCTCCACCTCGGCCTCAGCCACGCCCCTGATACTCATCTCACATTCCCCCAATGCCTTGGTACGGAGGCTGCATTTCTGCCTGCACCCTATATGTAGGTGTCCTATCCATCATTAGTTCATAACTATGGCAATTGCGCTCATCATGACCTGCTGATTGACAGAAATTGCAAAATATCTATTGTGGTGTTTGTACGAACTTCTACAGCAAATGGCAATTGTTGGTCACATGTTTTCTAGCCACCTAGCATATAGCGCACCATAGCATGGGTCCTATACTTGGCCTTGCTACAACCTTGAGCCATAGAGCCATTGCTCCCCCTACTGTAACATAGTTCACGAAGACTGGGAAATGATACTTTCCATGCCCCTGACCTTTTCATTTTAGGCACCAAACTTCTTCGCGCGCCTGTGGCCGAGCTTTTTTGTCGTTCTTCAGACTTTGCATTTCGATACAAAAGTTTTGCAACTGTGCATGAACCTGCTAAAGCCCTAGATTAGCATCCTGCATCGGTGTCTCATGAAGTCTCATCATGATTTCTAGAGCTTTTGCCTAGGTTCCAATCTTCTATTCTGATAATGCAACCCTTAGGTGGGGCAGGAGCGAGGCTATGAACCATTTGTGGTGTTTTCCATCAGTTAGGTTCATGTTGGCCTCATGGATCGTACACTTCAACCTTTGGTCCAAATATTCATCATGATGTCCTTGAACCCCACAATCGACTGTGCTTGAGACTTAGGCCTACTGAATTCCCTATTTAGCGCAGCCTGGATATTTGCCAACGCAGACGTTGGGTTATCGGTACTGTACTTAATGTACCATGTTAATGCACAATGCTACAAAGCATTGACCAGCGTAGCTTTCTTCATTTGGTCGTCCATGATACCCTGACCTTCCCATATAGCCTTCGCAATGAACCAAACTAGTCTGGATCTTCACTTCCTATGCCCTTGAATATAGGTATATTTACGGAGTTCGCCAAGTTGAACAACGGTGGAGGTGGGGGTGGTGTGGGCGATGGGGTGAGAGGTGGGGTTGAGGATGGAGGCAGTGTGGATGGATGGGATGAGGATGGAGGTGGTGTAGGTATTTGTGAGAACCCTTGTCTAATCAACTCAACAATGCTTAGAGGAGAAGACTGCATTGCTCCTTCATCGTCACTCAAAATAGGCTTGATCAGTGGGCAATACTCAGGACCTTTTCTATTGGCATTATGTTTCTGGTATGGTTATATGTTACAGATGTTGTACTTGATGGCAACACCCATGGAAAGGCTCTCAATATGAGGAAAATTAAGAAGTACGCAGGAGAACAATTCAGAAGATGCGTACCCATAGGTACGCTGTGCAGGTACCGCGTCCAGACACGCAGGTTACCCATTCATGAGGTGTGTACCCCCAGTGCACACACTTCAAGGCAGTAAAGCGCGCACACGTGGGGTTCCTCATGTTTAACCCTTGGTATTTAGCTGACGGTATTGTGTTATCATGGTTTTGGCCCGTGGTATTGTTTTATTTTATTATTATTATTGAGCCCCATGATCCTTGATTTGAGGAAGAGCTTGCCTATATAAAGCAAAGGAGATCATTTGGCTAAGTATGCTTTTGGGTTGAATATCTTAAGATTTGGAATATTTGGGTTATTTTTTCAAAAAGCTTGATATATATGAAAGTGAAGTAGAAAGAGAATCTGTGAAGGGTGATCTCTCAAGCGCTTGATTAGATCTGGGCATCCGTCTAACTGTCGCACACTGGTGATCTACAAATTCAGCCCTAATCTGATGTACGCAGGTGTTTAACGGTGCTTCTGTGTGGGTACGCAGAGCAGGAGAAGGCGAGCGGCATAGGTATGCAGAGCATAAACGGGCGAACTGCGTGGGTGCGCAGAGCAGCAGTGGTTCAGGTGCGTACGCACAGGAAGAGTACGCGGCACGACAGTGTCTTTGGGTGCGTACCTACTGTGGGAGTATGCGGTGCGATAATGCATTTGGGTGCGTACTGTACGCAGCATGACAGAAGAAGCAGTGCGTGGGCACGCAGTGTAGCAGAAGGAGATCTGCAGGTATACGCAGAGAAGCAGAGGGTGAAGTGCGTACTGACGTAGGCAAAAGAAAGGAAAGTTGCGTATCTGTTTCACGACTATCTGTTGACTGAATTTTTCTGTTGATAAGGTGTTCTGGGTTCAGTTCTGTTATTTTAATCTGGTTACTGCAGTTGACTGTAATTTATATGTACTTGATGATCATTTGATATATATGGATCTAGTTTGAAAATTTATGAAAAGTGGTCCTTGTAAGAAAAGAAGTAGGGAGTTGTAGCTCCCTTCTAGGAGAGACTGGAAAATGAGAGAGAGTTGTAGCTCTCTGCAGGTTGCAGCCTGTGTACTGGTAAAGGACTGCACCAGTACAAGACCATTGTAAAAGGAGTTTCTAA
>APFE030019073.1:185960-232304 GCA_000404065.3 Pinus taeda
AGAAGGAGGAATCTTTTTATCTCAAACCAAGTATCTCAAACAGATCTTGAAGAAATATGGCATGGAAGATGCTAAACCGGTATGTACACCTATGGTCACAGGATGTAGCCTCAGTGCAAATGATGAATCTGCAGCAGTACATCAACCAACCTACAGATTGATGATTGGAAGTCTTCTTTATTTGACAGGTACCCGACCAGACATCATGCATGCAGTAGGAATTGTTGGAAGATTTCAGGCAAATCCAAAGGAGACTCATCTTCAGGCAGTGAAGAGAATTTTAAAATATCTTCAAGGGACACAAAATTATGGCTTATGGTATCCTAGAGATACAGATCTCACACTTCATGCTTATACAGATGCAGATTGGTCCGGAAGCATGGATAACAGGAAGAGCACAAGTGGTGGTGTGTTCTTTATGGGTTCCAGATTAGTATCTTGGTTCAGCAAGAAACAGAGTTCAATTGCCTTGTCTATAGCGGAAGTGGAATATGTTGTTGCTGGATCTTGCTGCACTCAACTCCTTTGGATGATGCAGACCTTGCAGGACTTTCAAATCACTTGTACACCATCTATCTCCATCTTATGCGATAACACAAGTGCAATCAGCATCTCAAAGAATCTTGTCATGCATTCAAAAACCAAGCACATACCAATCAAGTATCATTTCTCCGAGAACAAGTGCTTGAACAAAACGTCAAGTTGGAGTATGTTCCTTCTAAGGAACAAGTTGCTGATATTCTCACCAAACCATTGCCCAGGGAGACTTTTGAATACCTCAGGAAAAAGCTGGGGGTTGTTGATGCATCATCTTATTATTGAAACTCTTCTGATTTTTGGTTGTACGCATGGTTCATCTGGGGTATATGCGTACATATGCTGGGTTGCGGCACAGGTTCAGGGGGAGTATATAATGCATTGTTGGCATTATGGAAAATGTACAAAAGGAGATCATGGAAGCTGGTCTGAATATAGCTGAAATATGTCTCTATCTCTTTCTTGGTCATTAATGGTGTCTGGTGGATTATGGTTCATCTTTGCAGATCTGGTTCATATTCAGGGGGAGCATAACCCTTTGCCCTTGATGTCAAAGGGGGAGAATGTCGCTGAAGTTTTTGAGGTTGCCATCAAGTCCAAAGGGGGAGATTGTTGGCATTATGTTTCTGGTATGGTTATATGTTATAGATGTTGTACTTGATGGTAACACCCATGGCAAGGCTCTCAATATGAGGAAAATTAAGAAGTACGCAGGAGAACAGTTCAGAAGATGCATACCCGCAGGTACGCTATGCAGGGACTGCGTCTAGACACGCAAGTTACCCATTCATGAGGTGCGTACCCCCAGTGCACACACTTCAAGGTAGTAAAGCGCGCACACGTGGGGTTCCTCATGTTTAACCCTTGGTATTTAGCCGATGGTATTGTGTTATCATGGTTTTGGCCCGTGGTATTGTTTTATTTTATTATTATTATTGAGCCCCATGATCCTTAATTTGAGGAAGAGCTTGCCTATATAAAGCAAAGGAGATCATTTGGTTGAGTATGCTTTTGGGTTGAATATCTTAAGATCTGAAATATTTGGGTTATTGTTTCAAAAAGCTTGATCTATATGAAAGTGAAGTAGAAAGCGAATCTGTGAAGGGTGATCTCTCAAGCGCTTGATCAGATCTGGGCATCCGTCTAACTGTCGCACACTGGTGATCTACAAATTCAGCCCTAATCTGATGTACGCAGGTGTTTAACGGTTCCTTTGCGTGGGTACGCAGAATAGGAGAAGGCGAGCGACGTAGGTACGCAGAGCAGAAACAGGCAAACTCCGTGGGTGCGCAGAGCAGCAGTGGTTCAGGTGCGTACGCACAGGAAGAGTACGCGGCGCGACAGTGTCTTTGGGTGCGTACCTACTGTGGGAGTACACGGCATGATAGTGCATTTGGGTGCGTACTGTACGCAGCACGACAAAAGAAGCAGTGTGTGGGCACACAGTGCAGCAGAAGGAGATCTACGGGTATACGCAAAGAAGCAGAGGGTGAAGTGCGTACTGACGCAGGCCAAAGAAAGGAAAGTTGCGTATCTGTTTCAGGACTATCTGTTGAATGAATTTTTCTGTTGATAAGGTGTTCTGGGTTCAGTTTTGTTATTTTAATCTGGTTACTGCAGCTGACTGTAATTTATATGTACTTGATGATCATTTGATATATATGGATCCAGTTTGAAAATTTATGAAAAGTGGTCCTTGTAAGAAAAGAAGTAGGGGGTTGTAGCTCCCTTCCAGGAGAGACTGGAAATGAGGAGAGAGTTGTAGCTCTCCGCAGGTTGCAGCCTGCGTACTGGTAAAGGACTGCACCAGTACAAGACCATTGTTAAAGGAGTTTCTAATTTGAAAGAAGATAGAGACATATTGCAGCAGGTGGTTTTCACCCACATTGGGTTTCCACCTTATATCTGGTGTTCATTGATGTGACTGTCTGTTTTTCTTGTTCATGCTCATTATTTTATGGTACTGATATGCAAAAATAATTCAAAGTATAAATAAAGAAGATTTGGTAAAAGGACTAGATAATACTGATTCGCCCCCCCTCTCAGTATTATTTTCAACATTTTCTTCCTCTGTCCCCGAAATACTTTCCACTTCGTATAGCTCCAAACATAAAGGTAGCCGCATAACCTAATGTTCACACAAGAGCATCTTAATCCAAGTATTTAGTGACCTCAAATTCTTACCTCGTGGTCCTTTATAGAAGTGGTGCTCTACTTCGTTGTAACTGACAGAGGTATCGAACGCAAACTCTATCAAAAATCCTCCTATGATGTAGTCAAGCCAATGGTCAACAACGCATGTGATATTATCTTCAAAAGCTTCCAATCTCCTTACTAACTTCGGTGTCCAAACAATCGGATTGTCAAGCCTCCACCTTCTTTGGTGATCTTTCAACTTCGTGATCCACTCATATAACTCAACCGAGAAGGAACATAAGAAGGTTTCGTGTATCTATCCAATCATTGTTCTTTTCTCAATCACAGATTCTTGTTTTCTTGCACTACGAATTCATGGATCTTTCTATCCAATCAATTTTCGATCTCTTTCTTAGTTGGATTCCAATGATATGACATAACACATCTCATTATGCAGATCCTGGTCCCAATAATAGAACCATTTGTTGGCTTGATGAGCCTTGACCCAAGTTCAGCATTAAGCATCCAAGAAAATCCCTACACTACTAGCCCTTTTGGCATCAATCCACGGAGTACGGACTGAAGTCTCACCTGAAGCAGTATGGGGGGATGCAAGAACCAAGTTTTTGCACCCCGAGATAGTCATGATGTCGATTTTATACCCTTACTTCTATCTTCGTGTAGATTGATAAGCCTTTAGGGCTTATCAATGTACTTCCTCTTCCGTCTTTCTAAACCTTCGTAATGTTACCCAATTGCCCTTCTCGCAACCCTAGACGATGATCCAGGTAATTACATGCTTCTGTAACTAGGTTACTGATTTGGTTCCCAAATTGTCTTAGGTATTAGCCAACTCTACCATACAAGTAAGATTATCCTCGCATAAACATATATTATTACTTGCTTTCATGCAACAGATGGAAACATATATTTTCGCGCATCAACTTAATAGTATATTTGAAACTTAGCATTCAACATAGCATAATCATAGCATTTATAACTATTAGCCTTGTGGGCACATGGTCCAAAAAAAGTGGATCCAAGTATTCCCTTTAGAGTCTCCAAATTTTCTCAAAATCATGCCAAAGGATCCAAGTATGCCCCAAAATTCTTCAAAATCCCCTTAAAGATCGTTCAATGTCGAAATGGTCGTAGGAGGAAAGCCCCTGGAGGGGTGGAAATACACTATCGGGAGGCTCAAAACACTCTAAACCATGAAAAACCATTATCTTAGGCTTAAACTAGGCGTTACACAACAGCCATTAGATCTAGCCGATCAACAACTCAGATCTAAGCGGAAAATCGCATATCGCCCGAGCAGAGATGACAGTCTAAAGACCGCCGCATGACACCGCCGATTAGCAATCGCCGATGATCGGATCGGCGGGTCACATCGGCGAGGAGCTATCTTATGTATATATAAAGGACCCAAGCATTGAGCGATCAACGATTGTGATTGGATCGTTTTGTTGTATCACATCAGAACTATACCATGGGGCAGGGGCTATCCACAGGTGTATGTGCAATGTGATAACTGGACTTGACGGTTATGTATAATGATATTTGATAATGTTTGAAGTCCATTCCTAGGCCATTTTTAATGTAATTTCATGTTTTTTGTTATTTTAATGAAATACAAAGGGAACGGGAGATAGTCCGATGCGATATAACCCGGACTCGAAAGTGTTTTGAGAAGTGAAGTGGATATATTTTCAAGTTCTCGAAAGACCAAATTTTAGTGTATTTTATGTATTTTCGTCGTAAAACAAAAATAAGAAGGGATCATTGGCTAGTGCGATTGCGATGAGCCCCAGACCCGAAAGGGTCTAGGAAGTGGAATATATGATATTTGAAGGTCGTGGGCGGTAAGTGTTTTAGGCCGAGCTCCGTCCGATGCCATACAGTTGTTGCCACGTGTCCAAGATAGAGAGAGAAAACCACACTCATTGGGCGGTTAACTTCAGTACAAAAGAGGCACCCGAAATGGATCATCACCGTTGGATCAAGGACTCCCAGATCAAGGGTGTAGTTATGTTGTCACTGCAAAGGTGGACCTAAGAGGCGAATAAACCATTTTGGAGGATTTCTTAAGTCCAAAAAGGATAGATAGGGGCAGGAATTCTCAGAATCGTTGTGCTTTCTGTTCATAACAGAAAATAGTCCTATCTGCATTTTAAAGGGATTTCTTAGGCCTGAAGAGCCTTTTCACCATAGAGCAGAGGCCAAATCCATGACAAAGCAATCATGGAGCCACATCAAACTGCAACCTGAATCAAATGAGATCAAGGAGAATCAACAACACAGACAACGTAACAACCATCCCAACAAACATTATGGGGCATCTCTGGCACGAGAGATCTCCCAGACATCACAACAAGCTGCCCAAAATATCTGAATACAGTTAATCTTCTACCAGAAGAAGAGACCTCTGAACCATGCTCTGTATTGAGGGAATCAATCAGTTGGAGAGATAGAGGGATAGATTAAGATCCCTGAAGCCTCAAAAGGCTCAGGATCATTGTAAACAGGCTATAAATAGCTGTTAGTAAGATGTAACAAGGGTTCAACCTTTGGAGACTATGGAGACTCTATTCCTATAGCTTCTCATTTGCATTCTTTAGTAATACAAGCTTATTTTGTTGTTATATGTTCAATGTCCATTTCTCTTCTGCTCTAAGGTTGCACTTGGATAGTTTATTCATGTTTCTTCTGTATCTAATGCCAGATAACTATCATCTTATCTCTACGTTGATAAATTAGATTTGTAATCTTCTTTACTGCCTGTAGCTAGCCATTTATATGTGTTATTATATATGCATATGCAAGTATAATCAGTAAGCTCATTTTCTGCCTGTAGCTAGCCATTCATATATGTTCATGTATGCAATCTACTGGTACTATCAGTATTCTCCATCTATCTATTAAATCTACTAACTATTGAGCATTAGTGGTCTAAATCCTTGTGTTGTTGAGGGTGTTCATGCATGTACTGAATGAGAATATAGCTGAAATTGTTATCTGACTTGATCCAAACCATCATCCATTCCAATAGTTCTAAGAACAATATTAAAGATTATATGTTGCTAGGCATTTCCGATATGCAATCTAGGAGAGTTTCCTAGAGTGATAACATAATTGGCATTGTTTCCAGAGAGAGGAAACTGAATCTCAACTTCCTAGGAAATGACATAAGATCCAGATTTGATGATAGACAAAGTCTGGGCACATTTTTGGTTGTAATCATCTATCTGGCGACTCTACTAGAGGCTGAACCTCTTGGTGACTCCACTTCATAGTTCTGGCTCAGTTTGTGAGGCATACTCAGAGAAATCCTCAAAAGATACAAGCTTACCCAGTACTTGACCCTGAAAAAATCATCAAAGAGAGAAAGGTATTGAAGAAAGGAGCATCAGGTTCAAGAAAGGCTTGTAATAGAACAAATACATGTTGAGAGTATATCATCTAATACTAGCAGTGAAGAAAATCAAACAGAGATTCATAAAGCTCCTTATTCTTTAGGTTCTCCTTTTGCTTTAGCCCAAAGGAAACCTCACCTCCTATCCATCATGCTCCTTTAGTCCTGTCAATCACTCCTCAGCCCTCTATGATTTAGACTACCAGTACTCTTTTAGCCACCATAGCTATGACAGGTCCACAAGCACCTACCAAAATGGAAAGAATCATAGCTGCTAGATATGGACCTTTAATACTGCCCACTCCTTTGAATGATATGCCTACTAGAGAATATCAGAAATATAGGCCTAAGTTCACTAGGACTGAAGGTGTTACTGCTGAAGAACATCTTGAGTCATTCTATAGCTATGCTGATAATCTGGACATTAGTGAAGATGATGCTTGGATGAGAGTCTTTGTCGAAAGCCTAGATGGAGAGGCTAGAAAATGGTTCAGAGAACTAACCCCCCAGATCTATAGCAAATATTGAAGCTTTAGATGATGCATTCCTAAAGCATTAGGGGGATAAAAAGGACCTCCTCTACTACCATACTGAGTTTCGAAACTTAAAGAGAGAAAATGGTGAATTTCTATTTGGTTTCAATAAGACGTTTAATCGTATGTACAACAAGATTCCAACTGAATTAAAACCCACGACTACCTCTACTAAACTTACCTGTGACATTGATTTTGATTCTGAATTCTGCCTACATTTGAGAGAGAGGCGATGTGCCACTTTGGCTAACATGTAGGATGCAGCCTTGGAAGTGGAATCAAACATCATGACTGCAGAGAAACTCAAGGGAAATGTTGATAGAAGAAGGAAAAGGGGCAAGTCTTCATCATCCTCTGATCCTGAGATAGATAAAATGACGAAAATGATCAAGTCATTAGCCTCTGAAATATCTAAATTGAAGGTTGAGCAACAACTAGGGAAAGGAAGACTGCCTAATACCGTTTCTCCTAGAAATCCAAATCCAAATCCATATAGAAGAACAAATGAGCACTTGCAGATTTTGCAAAGAAACAAAGATGCAAATGAAGACCAAAGGGTGAAGGCTCCTTTTCAGAATGCAGTCATGGAAGAAGGGCGGTTTGAAGAAGATGATGAGATCCATTGTCTGGAAGACAAAGTCAATCCTTCCTTTTTTATCTTAGCTACCTATGAAAAGTCATTATACGATGCCCAACTCAACCCAGAATGGGATGGTAAAGCTATTATGCAAACTGTAGATCAGCAAAGATATAATTTGAGGTCAAAGATAAATAATTCCAAGGAAACTCCTATTCAAAGAGCTGTTTTCCCTGCAGTGCAACAAGCTAATAAGCAAAAACAACTAGTAGTTGATCCCATCATCCTCAAAGCTCCAGCTCATGAGGTAAGAGGCCTTGACAAGGCTCCTTCTCCTTTCAGTTTTCAATCAGAAATTTAGAAGCTAAAAATACCTATGCCTCTGATTGAACTAGTGACAAATGAGTCCTTCAAAATATCCATCCTCGAGGCCCTTGAGCCTAAAGCCATTGAAGCCTCCACTGACTATGTAAATATGCAAGATGATAAGCCAGCTGTTATTCTCAGCCCAATGACTGAAAATTGTGAAGGCAACTCCCCATCGTTCTATGTTTCCCTGACTATTCATGATAAAATACTTCACAACTGCCTTTTGGACATTGGAGCAAGCCATAATCTAATGCCCAAGGCTGTCATGGATGAGTTGGGTCTTGACATCACTAAGCCTTATCATGACCTGTTTTCTTTTGACTCTAGAAAAGTGAAATGTCTAGGATTAATAAAGGACCTAGCCATCACTTTGTCTCAGTTGCCTATGAAAAGCATGATGATGGACATTGTGGTAGCAGATGTGCATGTTACTTTCCAGATGTTGGATCAAGAGATTAGGTGGATCATTACAAATTGATCTGTCCTATGCTACTGTCCCAGTTTTCGGAGGTGAGAGCAAGAGATTATACAAAGAGGTGCAGTTGGTTTATATAATCAACGATGAAAATAATCCCACCAATCATCCCATATATGCTATCGATACTGATTTTGGAGCTTGTATCCTTCATATTGAAGAATCACAGTTGGCCTCCACACAACTTGGGAAACCAGTTTTCCAGACTGCTAAGGAAGAAAACCCACAGATTTGGGATATGTTTTTTGATGGGGCTTGCTCTAAAGAAGCTGTAGGGGCAGGTGTAGTCCTTGTGTCCCCAACACAGGAATACATTCATTTATCTTTCAAAATAACCTTTCAGGTCACAGACAACATCGCAGAATATGAAGCTTTGGTCCTGGGCTTAACTGTTGCTAAAGAAATGGGTATCAAAGGCTTGCAAGTGTTTGGAGATGTAGACCTCATTATTCAGCAGGTTAATAAAAATTTCCAAGCTAAGCATCCAAGGCTGAAGGAATATATAGATGAGGTATGGAGGCTCAAGGATTCTTTTAATGATTTCAACATTCTTATATTCCAAGAATGAAGAACGGGCTTGCTAACTCCCTCGATGTCTTTGCTAGCATGTTTATTCCTCCTTTTCCTCCTAAACTGACATATGAAGTTTAGGTAAAATACAGATCGTCTCTGCCTGACAATGTCAAATATTGGAGGGTTATTGAAGATGATGAGGAAATTAACAGATTTTTGCAAGTCGTGGGGGAATTTTCTGAAATGCACATCGATGAGGAAAATGAAGCCACGGGAGAGTTCGGCCAACTCAAGCTAAAAAGTGAGATTGGCCGAGGAAGCATCCTCCAGCTACCAAGTAATCATATACCAGAAGGATTGGTGCCTCTAGAGAAGCTTTTCGACCAAAACGATGTGCCATATAAGGCAACAGAAACAGAAAATGAGTCTGTTGTTTGTAAACATAATATAGGGAGCCCAACCCATCCAAAAAATGTAAATATGTCCAGGCATTTGTTCTCTACCCACAATTTTGAGTATTGCACCCTTATGAAGCAATTCACTGTTATTTTTGCATGGGAATATAATGATCTTAAAACCTATGATGCATACATCATTCATCATAAGATCCCACTGGAAAAGAACACCATCCCTTTTAAGAAAAAGTTAAGACCTATCAACCCTCTCTTATTGCCTTTGATTGAGAAAGAGATCAAGAAGCTAATGGATGCCAAAATTATAGTGCCCCTAAGGTATTGAAAATGGATAGATAACCTTGTGGTAGTGAGAAAGAAAAATGCAGAAATCAGGCTCTGTGTTGACTTCAGAAATCTAAACAAGTGCTCTAAAAAAGATAAATATCCCCTGCCCAAGATGGAACACTTGTTGCAAAGAGTTTCAGGGGCTAGAGTTATGTCTTTCTTACATGGATTTTCAGGTTACAATCATATTGTTGTACATCCTGAAGATCAAGAAAATTCCACCTTCACTACTCCTTGGGGCACTTTCATGTACTCCAAGATGCCTTTTGGATTGATGAATGTTGGGGCTAATTTTCAGAGGGCCATGGGCATAGCCTTCGTGGGAGAAAAGGACAAGTTTTTCCTTATTTATCTTGATGACATAACAATATTCTCTAGTAGCCACAAAGACCATTTACAACATTTGAAGAAGGTATTCCCAAAGTGTAGAAAGTTTGGAATTTCAGTCAACCCAAAGAAGTCACAGTTTTCTCTAGAAGAAGGAAAATTCCCGGGACATATTGTTTCTACTGAAGGTGTAAAAATCGATCTAGCAAGGGTTCAAGCCATTCAGACATTGTCCATCCCAAGATCAAAAAGGGAAATTCAATCCTTGCTAGGTAAGATTAACTTTGTAAGGAGGTTCATTCCAAACTTCATAGAGCTTGTAAAGCACATCACTTCCATGCTGAAGAAAGGAGTAGAAATAAAATGGATAGATGGTTCAGGAAGCTCTTTTGAAGCCATCAAGCAGGCCATCATGGAAGCTCCCACTCTAATCAGCCCAGATTACACTAAGGAGTTTTGTATATTCTCTTTTACCTCTTATGATACACTTGCACCCCATGGCCTTTTTCAGCAAAACTTTAATGGATGTCGAACTAAGGTATGACCTTATTGAAAAACAAGCTCATGCTCTCATAAAACCTTTAAAAGCATTCAAAATTTATATTATACATTCCAAAGTGGTTGCATATGTACATTCAACCTCAGTAAAAGATGTCTTAACACAACCAGATATTGATGGGAAGAGAGCTAAATGGATTGCAAAATTCATAGAATTTAACATAGAGGTGAAGTCCACTAAGCTTGTCAAAGGCCAAGGCTTGGCTAAACTTATGGCTGAAGAAAATTTCAGCTTGTTAGACATAAATTCCATGAATCTAAATTCAGATGATGAATAGACAGAGGGAGTAGCAGAAGAGCAAAAGCAGAAGTGGTCTTTGGCTGAAAATCTAGCCACATGTGAATGGTATTACAGCATAGTTCATTTTTTGCAAAAGCTAGAAGTCCCTCCAAGGCATAGCTCAAGTCAACATCATGCCATTAAACTCAGATCAGCCAAATTATATATTGATAAAAATTCACTTCATTGGAAAGACCCATCAGGAATCCTCTTGAGGTGTCTAGATAAAGAACAGTCTGTGGAAGTCATGCACCAGTTCCATTATAACATCTATGGAGGGCATCATTATTGGAAAACCGCAGCTCACAAAATATTAAGGGCTGGATATTATTGGCCTACTTTGTTCTCTGATGTGTTTTCTTTTGTAAAAGCTTGTGACAAGTGTTAGATGTTTGTAGGAAGACAACAACTAAAATATCTACCCTTAAAGCCAATACATGTCAATGTTCCCTTGTAGCATTAGGGCTTGGACTTTATAGGTGAGATCAACCCACATTCCTGTGGCCAAGACAAATGGATCTTAGTAGCCACTTATTATTTTACCAAGTGGATTGAGGCTATACCCACTAAGAATGCCAATCATCAAGTTGTCATAAAGTTCTTGAATGAGAATATTTTCATTAGATTTGGTTGCCGAACCAAATTAGTCACTGATAATGTAGTAGCGTCATGACTGAATCCATGGGCATTCAAGTGGTGCATTCTACCTCATATTATCTTCAAGGCAATGGCCTAGCAGAATCATCTAATAAGAGCCTGGTAAGGGTAATCAAAAAGCTATTAGAGGAAGAAAAAAGAGTTGGGATTCCAAGCTAATGTTTTCACTATGGCCTGACCAAGTTACCATAAGAAAATCCATAGGGAATTCTCCATTTAAACTGGTTTATGGTGCTAATGTTGTTTTCCCCATCCAGTTGTTTCTCCCCGTGGCTAAGTTCTTGCAAGAAGAACAAGATGAAGAAAATGACATGGTAAGAAGAATGAATAGCCTGGTTAAACTACATTAGATCAGAGAGCAGTTGGTTGAGAAGTCAAAGGCTCATTAGAAGAAAATCAAAGAAAACTTTGACAGGAAGGAAAAAGTGGACAATTTCCAAGTTGGTGATTGGGTGCTTAAATGGGATGCATTTAAGGAAAAGAGAGGAAATCATGGCAAGTTTGACTCCTTATGACAGGTCGTTTTGTCATCGCTCAAGTTCAGCAGAACAATACATTCATTTTGCACAGTCTAGAAGGAGGAGATAGTTTTGGTAGCCCAGTAAATGGGCGGTTCTTGAAACTTTATTTCATTTAAAGGCTTTAAAGCCTTGTATTGTAAATATTTTTTTCTTTCAATTTTCATTTCATGCTAAATAGACTCTATGCCCAATGGAACACTAGGAGGAAGATTTGATCTTGTTTTTCAGGAAAGGCATTGACCTGAAGTTCTTGAAACCTCACAGGGAGACTTTCATCCCCAGAGGGAGCAGTGTTAGCCTTGTGGGAAAACGGTCCAAAAAAAGTGGATCCAAGTATGCCCTTTAGAGTCTCCAAATTTGCTCAAAATCATGCCAAAGGATATAAGTATGCCCCAAAATTCTTCAAAATCCTCTTAAGGATTGTTCAAAGTCGAAATGGTCACACGAGGAAAGCCCTTGGAGGGGTAGAAATACAAAATCGGGAGGCTCAAAACACTCTAAAACCATGAAAAACAATTATCGCAGGCTTAAACTAGGCATTACATAGCAGCCGTTAGATCTGGCTGATCAACGACCTAGATGTAAGTGGCAAATCACATATCAATCGGGCAGAGGTGATAGTCTAAAGACGGGCGCATGACACCACCGATCAGTGACCGCCGATGATCAGATCGCCATATTGCATCGGCAAGGAGCTATGTTATGTATATATAAAAGATTCAAGCATTGAGCGATCAATGATTGTGATCAGATCGTATCGTTGTATGGCATCGAAACTATACCATGGGGTGGGGCCTATGCACAGGTGTATGTGCGATATGATAACCGGACCCGACGGTTATGTAAAATGATATTGATAATGTTTGAAGTCCGCGCCCAGGCCATTTTTAATGTATTTTCCATGTTTTTCACTATTTTAATGAAATACGAAGGGAACGAAAGACAATGTGATGCAATATAACCCGGAACCGAAAGGGTTTCGGGAAGAAAAGTGGATATATTTTCAAGTCCGCGGAAGACCCATTTTTAATGTATTTTTATGTATTTTCATCGTATAACAAAAATATGAAGGGATCATTGGCCAGTGTAATTGTGATGAGCTCCAGACCCGAAAGGGTCCGGGAAGTGGAATATATGATATTTGAAGTCTGCTAGAGCCATTTTCTCATAAATTTTCAATGATTCGACATATTTCCAATATAAAGAAAAAATGAAAACAGACAGGATTTCAGGTAGGCCGTGGGCGGTAAGTGGTTTAGGCCGAGCTCCGCCTGATGCCATACAACTGTTGCCATGTGTCCAAGACAGAGAGAGAGAAAACCGCCCTCATTGGGCGGTTAACTTTAGTACAAAAGAGGCTCGAAATGGATCATCATCGTTGGATCAGGGACTCCCAGATCAATGATGGAGTTATGTTGTCACCGCAAAGGTGGACCCAAGAGGAGAATAAACCATTTCTGAGGATTTCTTAAGTCCGAAAGGATAGAGGAGGGTGGGAATTCTCAGAATTGTTGTGCTTTCTGTTCATAACAGAAAGCAGTCACTATCTACATTTTAAAGGGATTTCTTTGGCCCGAAGAGCCTTTTCACCACAAAGCAGAGGCTGAATCCATGACAAAGCAATCATGGAGACACATCATGCTACAACCCAAATCAAATGAGAACATGGAACATCAACAACACAGACAACGCAACAACCATCCCAACAAATATTATGGGGCATCTCTAGCATGAGAGAGCTCCCATACATCATAGGAAGCTACCCAAAATATCTGAATATGGTTAATCTTCTGTCAGAAGAAAAAACCTCCGAACCATGCTACCTATTGAGGGAATCAAATAGTTGAAGAGACAAAGGGATAGATTAAGACCCCTGAAGCCTCAAAAGGCTTAGGTTCATTGTAAACAGGCTATAAATGGCTGTTAGTAAGATGTAACAAGGGTTCAACCTTTGGAAACTGTGGAGACTCTATTCCTTTAGCTTCTCATCTACATTCTTTAGTAATACAAGCTTCTTTTGCTGTTATATGTTCAATGTCCATTTCTCTTCTGTTCTAAGGTTGCAATTGGATAGTTTATTCATGTTTCTTCTGTATAATGCCAAATAACTATCATCTTATCTCTGTGTTGATAAATTAGACTTGTAAGCTTCTTTACTGCCTGTAGCTAGCCATTTATATGTGTTATTATATATGCATCTACCAGTATAGTTAGTAATCTCATTTGCTGCCTGTAGCTAGCCATTCATATATGTTCATGTATGCAATTTGCTGGTACTACCAGTATTCTCCATCTATCCATTAAATCTACTAACTATTGAGCATTATTGGTCTAAAGCCTTGTGTTGTTGAGGGTGTTCATGCATGTCTTGAGTGAGAACATAACTGAAATGGTTATCTGACTTGATCCAAACCATCAACCATTGCAATAGTTCTAATAACAATATTGGAAATTATATGTTACCAGGCATATCCGATATGCAACCTAGGAGAGTTTCCTGGAGTGATAAAAATAACAATAGTAAAATAACGCTAAACAAATGGAAAGTACACAACAAGTTCATAACACTTCTCTTTATTTATGATTCAGATTTTCAATATAGACACTAACTGCCCTATGCACATAGCTGCAGGGGTCTGCACACTCGGTTGCAGACTTCTATCCTATGCCTCTACACACTCAACTACAGAGCCTCTTCCACGCTAAGACTCTTGCTCTTAGCTCTCACAAACCTATTACATTAATGACTCATGACTATTGATCTCCGTTAGACTCTCTAAGGCTCTCCCTTTTATACAATCCCATGGTCCGTGGACCAAGGGCAGATCTCCAAAACCAACACAACCTATCTAGACTAAGGGCGGAAAACTCTTTTTGACTTTAGATATCTTCACATTATGCGACCAAAAAGTGCGAAGAATTTACATTAATTATACAAATTTTGGGCCTTTTTCCTCAAAACTGGGTTTGTAACCCCAAAATTGACCCCGGGGGGACCTATTCCCAATAGTACTCTACGACCCTAATGGCAAGCTGACTAACACTTTCAAGGTATTTGCCTTGGTATCACAACCAATAATATTGTTGAATATAATGAAGTTATTGAACTTGTTGGAAATAATACTAAGGGGGGGTGAATTAGTATTAGCAAGTCAAACAATTTTTCATTTCCATAATCAGATTCATATATGCTACCTCAGTTAATGGAACTCACGTGTATACGCAACTATGTTTAAGTCAACTAGTGTATATCCTACAAACTTATGATTCGGTTAATTCATCATATGTTGATATTTAATTAGTGCATCAGAAGCACATAAACAGTAACCAAGTGTAGTAAAAATAGAACAGACAATCACACACATGAACACAAAATGTAACGTGGAAACCCAATGTGGGTGAAAACCACCTACTGCAATCGTCTCTATCTTCTTTTAATAATAAGAAACTTCTTTTTACAAATTTTGTTCTGGTGCAGACTTATACCAATACACAGGCTTCTACCTACAGAAGGCTACAACCTTCTCTCGTTCTCCAACTTCTTTTGGAAGGGAGCTACTACTCCCTAGCTCTTATACTAGCTGATATGTTTACTACTACATAGGTGCCGGCTTACAAAAGGCTACAACCTTCTATTTTCTTCCAGGGACCATGTTTCATAAATTTTCAGACTGGATCCATCAATAACATCATTCAATCGTCTCCTTTGCACCAACCACAACTGAATCAGTTAATCACTTTGACAACCCTTCAATCAGAGTGTTGTAGCCAGAACCCAAGCCATAATCCAAAACACTGCAACAGCAAACAAAAGCAAATAAAACATATTTTATAAGGTATAGGCTACTTCCATGTGTCGAACCTGTTTGCATACACTCTCTTCTCAAGGCGAACCTGCGTACAGATCTGCAAATCAAATTTAAGATGTATACGTTGTTTTGATATGAAGAACAAGCGTGTATACGTGCCTTTTCTAAAGTGAACTTGTGTTCATATCTATAAATGATGATTTAAACATTACAACAATTCTAGACTTCAGTTATACCCAGATCATCATATTTACAGAATACAACATGTGCCATTTATTCAGATAAATGATCAAACCACATAAAGATAATTCACTTCAAGCCTTAAGATCTTGACCCATCATTAGATCTTATCCTTCATCAAGCACTAAGGTTCATCCTTGGTTGAGATCCAGCTATGCACCATAAGCCAATAACTTGTACACTAGATCTTTCTCTTCATCAGATATTCAATACTTGAGTGCCTTGGCCTAATGATCTTCCCCTCCTTTTATAGTCTTAGGCCTTAGTCAATACCATGGACCAAAACCACTTAGGACCAATACCTTGGACCCAATACCTAGGGTCAATACCTCAGACCAGATACCTTGGACCAATATTGTGGATCAAAATACCATGGATCAAAATACCCTGGACCAAAACTTAGTTTTCCAGAATATATGCACCTTGTATTCTGTGAAAGTGCGTGTGTACGTATATGCGACTTGTATATAGTGAACCTGCATGTATATGTGGCTTGGCTAATGGTGAACCTGTGTATACCTCTTTTTATTTATTTTGATCTGAAATTTGCATTGTTAACCCATTGAACTGTGAGCTTTCATTTGAGTGAGTTGCCATCAAGGACAACACTTGTGTCATAATGCCAACAATCTCTCCCTTTGGACTTGATGGCAACCCCAAGTCACTCTCCCCCTTTTTCATCAAGGGCCTAGGGTTATGCTCCCCCTGAGTACATGCTGAATTCTCTGATATGCTCAAGAGTGCTAATTGAGCTCCATGATCGAGTCCATGCTCCCCCTGAATATAAGCAAGGTCTGCAAAAAGATGTTCTAAAAGAAGAACCTTCATACATGCATACATCATAAATGTCATTCCTATCACCAATGACTCATACATACATCCATATCCCAACCAATTGGGGATATACCAATTGTTTATACATGTCAAAACAGGAAACATTGCATCATCCATCCCATGCATAGTGGGGTAACAATTAGGTCGTTTCATGACCTTTTCAAAAAAAAATATACATGACATATATAACAGAGAGCAAATATCTTAAACAAGACCATGATAGGCATCAACAATTATCATTAGCAGCATATGTTAATTAGCATCCAGACCAACAACCATGTTCTCCCCCTGAACCTATTCAACCTGAATAAAAAACAACTATGTGAATTTGTACCAAGATCTTCTAAGATAATGCCCACAATGCATTATTAGAAGCATATGCTCCCCTTGAACTTGTGCTAGATGATCACTGTAAGATCTAATCATTTCATATAATAGAGGAGTTATCAAGGCATCATTTTGAATCAGATATAGATTAAGTTATCAACAAATTATGAGGGCCAACATATTTCCACATGTCATCCATAGACTGTAACCATCATCAAGTAGAGTAGATAATTCACTGAACCATATCAGACCCCTATCTTCCCAAGTCTGGCCCACTGCTTTTCTTCAAACCAACATATATGTGACTTTATCCATAAAACTAGCATATGTACGCAACTACGCTTCATGAAACTCACGTATAACCACCTTTCTCTAAAAGAGATAGGATTTAAGAGTAGGATGCTGCATCAAGTACTCCCAGCTTCTGTTCGAGATATTCAAATGTCTCTCTAGGCAGTGGTTTGGTATATATTAGCAACCTGTTCTTTGGAGGGAACATACTCCAATTTGACCTTTTGTTCAAGCACTTGTTCATGTGGAAAATTCTATTTGATGGGTATGTTCTTGGTCTTGGAATGCATGACTGGATTCTTTGAAACACTGATGGCACTTGTATTATCACATAGAATGGAGATGGGTGGAGTACATGTGATCTGAATTTCTTGCAATGTTTGTATCATCCAAAGGAGTTGTGTGCAGCAAGATTCAGCAGCCACATATTCTTCTTCAGCTATAGATAATGCAATTGAACTTTGTTTCTTGCTGAACCAAGACACTAATTTGGAACCCATATAGAATGCACCACCACTAGTGCTTTTTTTGTCATCAAGCTTCCTGCTCAATCTGCATCTATATATGCATGAAGTGTAAGAGTTGTATCTCTAAGATACCATAAACCAAAATTTTGTGTTCGTTGAAGGTATTTGAAAATCCTTTTGACTACCTATAGGTGTGATTCCTTTGGATTTGCTTGGAATATTCCAACTATTCCTACTGCATGCATGATGTCTGGTCGGGTACCTGTTAGATAAAGCAGACTGCCAATCATAGATCTATAAGTTGGTGGATGTACTGGAGTTGATTCATCATTTGAGCTGAGACTGCATCATGTTACCATTGGGGTACATACTAGTTTAGAATCTTCTATGCCATATTTTTTCAAGATCTGTTTGAGATATTTGGTTTGTGATAGAAAAATACCATCTTTATTTTGTTGAACTTGTAGACCAAGAAAACATGTAAGCTCACCAAGCAGGAAAATTTCAAATTCTTGCTGCATTACTGAAGCAAAATTCCGACTCATGGCTTCTTCATTGCTACCAAAAATGATATCATCAACATACACAAAAAGTATTAGAAATTTATTATTGTCAACTTTATATATAGATTGTTATTAGCTGATCCCTTTGAAAAACCTTGTTGATGGAGATATTTGTCAAGATGGGAATACCAGGCCCTTGGAGCTTGTTTTAGACCATAGAGAGCCTTCCTGAGTCTGCATACAAGTTTTTCATCATTTCCAAGAATGAATCCGTCTGGTTGCTCAATATATAATTCTTCTTCTAAGTCTCCATTAAGAAAGACAAATTTTACATCCATTTGGTATACTTTGAATTTCTGAAAACTAGAAAGAACAAGGAACATTCTTATGGCTTCAAGTCTAGCAACAAGTGCAAAAGTTTCTTCAAAATATATACCTTCTTTTTGAGAATATCCTTTACAAACAAGTCTGGCCTTGTTTCTAATAAATTCTCCATTTTCATTCAGCTTGTTTTTGAATATCCATTTAGTTCCTATGATATTCTTATCATGAGGTATAGGAACTAATTCCCAAGTATTATTCTTTTCAATTTGCTCAAGTTCTTCATTCATGTCCTTGACCCAACCTTCATCTTTGCATGCTTCATTTATATTTTGAGGTTTGGTGGAGGATAGCAATGCTAGATAGCTTGAAGCTTCTATAATAGTTCTTCTTGTCTGCACACCTGCCTTTTTCTGTCCCAAAATTTGAGTCTTTGATGATTTTTCTGAACATACTTAGATGGAGTATTTTCTTCTACTATTATCTCTTCTTTTGGTGCTTCATTGGTTTCTTCTTCAGAATTAGTCTAATTTGATGTGGGAGGATAATCCTCATCTTCTTCATAATCTTTGGTTTTTATTTGTTTTGGATTTTTTCATGCTTCATCAACCACAACATCAATACTTTCAATAATTTTCCCAAGTCTTTTATTATAACATTTATATCCTTTACTTTGGGAGGATTAACCAAGGAGAATACCTTCATCTGCTCTAGGTTCAAACTTATGTAACATTTTCTTCCAAAAACTTTGAAGTAATTTACAGTATGGGTCTTACCATACCAAAATTCATGTGGAGTTTGAGTGCTGTTTACCCGAACATTTGCTTGGTTTAGAATAGTGACGGTAGTGAATGCAGCTTCACCCCAGAAGGTTGCAGGAGTTCCAGACTCATCTAGCATAGCATGAGCCATTTTTTGAACAATTATGTTCATCCTTTATACCATTCAATTTTGCTGAGGAGTCCTTGTAGTGGAGAATTGCCTTTTTATTCCATGTTCTTCACAAAAGTCAAAGAATTCATCCGAGGTAAATTTCCCTCCTCGATCGGATCTGAGGCATTTGATTTTGCGATCTGCTTCATTTTCAACCAAAGATTTGAAGGCTTTGAACTTTTCAAATGCTTCATCTTTATGCTTTAGAAGTCCTATCCAACACATTCTGGAAATATCATCAACGAACAATATAAAGTATTCTTCTCCACGAGGTGACTTTTTCCTTGATGGTCCACATAAATCAGTATCAACAAGTTCAAGAGGCTTACTAGCTAATCCTTCCTTTTCAGGGAAGTGCGATCTGGTTTCCTTACCAAATTGACATGATTTTCATATTGTTTTTTTGAAATGTTGATATCAGGAAGATAACAAACAACCGAGAATCTGCATGATTTTCTTATTTGAGAGAAGCTTAGATGCCCCAATCTTCTATGCCATAGCTAGTGTTCATCATCTTTTCTTAGATAACATTGTTTTTGTCCTTCCTTGAGTATGTATAAGTTTTTTGGAGTTCTTATACCTTTGATCAAAATTTATCCTGTATCAAGCTCACGAAAAACACATCCATGTGATCGAAATGCTACTTCATTTCCTTGATCACACATTTGACTGACACTCAACAGATTATGCTTTAGACCATCAACATACATAAAATTCCCAACTTTAACTTTTTCTTTTAAGGGAACAGAGCCTTTACCTTTTATGACAGCAAGAGTGTCATTTCCAAATGAGACCTTCTTTTCCTTTTCTAAGGCATTATATGAATGAAGTTTTTCTTTGTCACCTGTCATGTGTTTTGCGCATCCAATGTCAATGTACCAATGATTTTTGTGTCCTTCTGCATACAAGGCTATACCACATCTTTTTGTTTGTGGTTCTTTATTTTTCGATATTTTGGGATTTAATGGAGTTTTTTCCTTCTGAGATGTTTGCTGAATTTTACTCCTGCATTCAGATTCTTCATGACCAAAGTTGTTGCAAATAGAGCATTCTATTTCATTTTCAAGAAGAGAAAATTTATTGTAGGACCTTTTCATGATCCCTGTCACATTCCTTCATGCTTCCCTAGTCATGATGGTCTTGTAAGAAACACATTGAGCAGCTTTGTGTCCAAAGTTATGACATGAAAAACATTGGCCATTAAAGAAGTTCCTGCGATTATCAAATCTACTGACCTGGTGATTGTAGTTTCTATTGATATTCATTCTTGAGGCAGATTGAGTATGATTTACCTAAGGTTGGTGGTAACTTCTATTCATCCTTGAAGTAAATTGAGCCTGGTTTACCTAATGATCTGCTTTATGCCTTTGCTGACAATTGTCGAATTGTTCACTTCTCTTTGCTGCATCAAGATAGATTTTAGTGGAGATCATCGATTTCTATGCTTGAGATGCTTCTATAGTATATCCAAGACCCATCTTTATCAGAGGAAAATGCTGCACTTTGATAATTTCATTTAATGTTTCTGATCCTTTAGCAAATCTAAGATTGAGAGCTTTTGTTTTCTTAATATCCTTTCTTAGACCCACAATTTCACATTCCAGTTTTTCATTGTGTTTTTCTCTTTTAGCAAGTTCGAATGTCAAAGTATCTATAATCATATTCCTTTCTTCTAAACTGATTTTGAGTTTAGAGATTTCTTCATAAAGGTCATCTTCATCTAAAGCATCTAGGAAATCATCATCTTCAAAAGCCATCAGAAGTCTATAGTCATTACTATTTTCATCTTCATCACTAATTGATAAACCATCGGTATCTTCATGCATATAGTAGCTCTTCTTACTTACAGTTTTTTTTCTATTCCATTTTGTAGATTCCTTGCCTTTATCAAACTTATCTCTATGAGTACGTTTGGCAGCATAATGACTGACTCTTCCACAAGCAAAACATTTGAAAGGTAGTTTACCTATGAATCTTTCGGAACCACGTTGAAGGTTCTTGACAAAGTTTTCTTCTTCTTCTCCTTCTGAAATATGTCTTGATTCATTAAGTTCTTCTTTTCCCGAAGCTTTAAATGTGGCTTCTCTCATATCTGATGGACCTCCTTTTCTCATCTCAAAATCAGTTAAGATTTTGTGCAGCTGTGTCATAGTAATAGTATGAAGATCCTGCTTTTCTTCTATGGAAGATAATTTTGATTCAAACTTAGCAGACAAGGATCTTAAAACCTTTTCAACTAAAGTAACTTCTTTTATCTCTTCACCCAATTCTTCTTGCAATTAACAATCTTATATATACGTAAGTAGTAACTAGCTATACTTTCATCATTGTGCATTTTGAGATTTTCATATTGAATTCTGAGAGTTTGTAGTTTTGCACGTTTTACCTGAGAGTCTCCTTCATAGCTTAGAACAATTTTGTCCCATATTTCTTTGGTGGATTTGAGCTACATAGCTTTGACAAATTCTGATTTTCACAGACTTCCCAATAATGTATTGATAGCTTTGGCATTGGTTTCATATTGCTTTTTACCTGCCACATCTGTAGGAATTGCTAATGGAAATGTATATCCTCCTTCCATGATTTCCCAGACATCTGTTCCAAGATATTGAAGATAAGTTGTGGTTCTTACCTTCCAATAAATGAAGTTGCTTCTATCAAAGATTGGTGGTTTGATGGATCCCTCTCTTTCTTAATTACTCATGATGATGGATCTTCCTTCAAGCGATCAAGCTTCTTCTGAAGGACCTGCTCTGATACCAATTGTTGGAA
The DNA here is from genome assembly GCA_000404065.3 of Pinus taeda. Taxonomy (NCBI): domain Eukaryota; kingdom Viridiplantae; phylum Streptophyta; class Pinopsida; order Pinales; family Pinaceae; genus Pinus; species Pinus taeda. The sequence goes on from APFE030019073.1 coordinate 208,096, forward strand.
ATAATACTGAGATGGGGGCGTGAATCAGTATTAGAAAGTAAAAAAAAATCATTTCCATAATCAAATACATATATGCTACTTCAGTTAATGGAACTTGCGTGTATACGCAAATGTGTTTAAGGAAACTAGCATATATCCTGGGTGCAGATCTATAAATGATGATTTAAACATTACAACAATTCTAGACTTTAGTTATACCTGGATCATCATATTTACAGACTACAACATGCGCTAGTTATTCAGATAAATGAGAAAACCACATAAAGATACTTCACTTCAAGCCTTAAGATCTTGACCCATCATTAGACCTTATCCTTCATCAAGCACTAAGGTTCATCCTTGGTTCAGATCTAGCTACGCACCATGACCCAATAACCTATACACTAGATATTGCTCTTCATCAGATATTCAATACTCGAGTGCCTTGGCCTAATGATTTTCCCTTCCTTTTATAGTTTTAGGCCTTACTCAATACCATGGATCAAAACCACTTAGGACCAATACCTTGGACCCAATACCTGGGGTCAATACCTCAGACTAGATACCTTGGACCAATACCATGGATCAAAATACCATGGACCAATTACCTTGGACCAAAACTTAGTTTTCCAAGATATACCCGCCTTTCATTCTGTGAAAGTGCATGTGTACGTATACACAAATTTTATATAGTGAACTTGTGTGTATATGCGGCTTGGCCAATGGTGAACCTGCGTATACCACTCTTTCTTTATTCTAATCTGAACTTTGTGCTGTTAACCTGCTGAATTGTGAGCTGTCATCTGAGTGAGTTGCCATCAAGGAAAACACCTGCGTCATAATGCCAATAGAACTCTTGTTAGAAGCAGTTTCTCTTGGCATTAGAGATTTAGTTGTGAAGTTGGATTCATAGCTTGTTGTGTTACAATTAAACAATCATTATTCAATGAGAAACCCACAAATATTGCGTATGTATCTACATGTTAGATTGTTGGAAAGAAATTTTGATTACATTACATATCAAAACATTCCACGTAATTTAAATACATTAATTGATGCATTAGCAAATTTTGTTCTTGATAGACATTTGCGTCATTTGTAAAAACTAAATCATGTTATGAACACATAAGTATAAATATAAATTTTATATTATATATATATATTATATATATATATATATATATATATATATATATATATATATATATATATATATATATATTATATATATATATATATATATAGATATGTAAATATATATATTGTGTTTGTCAGATTTTTTACGTTAAAATGTCAAAAAATAGAGTGTTCTGAGGCACTTGGCTTTCAAAGCCTACAAAATGTGTAAAAGACTAGGTAAACTATCAAATTGTACAATGCTCATGATAGCACAAGACTGCCCTGATTACTCAACCTAGCAGCTGACGTAGTCTCGCAGAGACTCCAAAAGTATGTCTCTAACAATGCAGTGGAACATCATTGATAGTGGCATAATCTGGAACCCCTCGAGTGATTGCCTCTAGATTGCACTCATATTTTCTAAGGGGTCAACCCCTTCCTCGTAGTCTGCACCCACTATCGGATGGGAAATTCGCCTTGCTATTGGCGACATGCCTGGTGGTATCTCTGGTACCACATATACACATTTATCATAATTTAGTCTTAGTTTACACTTTTATAAAAAATCATAAAACTTGAAAAAAATCAGAAAACAAGTTTTTACTTGCGTTGGTCCACTGTTCACCTGGTGGCAGAGGTAGATCTGGATCCCCTTTGAAATTTGTGCCAGCATAAGCGTAGTCAGCTACCACAAGTAGTTGGCATTCAATCCAGCCAAAGAATTGTGGTGGATAAAGCATATTTTAACCCAAGCCTCCTTGAGGCATGAGTTGGCTCCATCTCATCTCGAGGGGCAAGATGTGGTACTTTTGCCCACTAATACTAGAAGAGTGGCACTTGTTCGAAAAAGAAGGTCACCAATATAGAGCCGAACCCAAATTTCTTTAGGTTTTCATGCTTACCCTTGGTCATTTGTCACTTCATATTAGCCAAAAGGTCTCCACACCAATTGAAGATGGTGGGGGCCAAACATGCGTTAGCATACTAAAACTGAGACTTGGAAGCCTCATGCAAATCTTGCGTATCGGATACACGCACATGCTGAAATTTGTTTTTCTTAGAATGAGGTTGTTGGTGATTGTTGCAATCTTCACCTTACCTCCGTTGGTTATCTTAGCCCCAGGACAATATCTCTAGACTAGACTCTTGGTACTCTCACCTCCTTGGCGAGATCCAAAGAGTTTAATTGCTTCTCCTCACCAGGATAATCCCGTGATGAAATAGATGTCCATCTCCTCCAGTTTCATTTCTTTCCCTTTAATGATGAAGATATCTTGATCTACATCCCAAAGGCTGATCAAATAGGGTAGCAACTCCATCTGAGACCTCAACCCTGTGGTCCTGAAGAATTTCAGCAATTCGCAATCTCTCAAAGCATTTATGCATGCTAGATCCTGAGATGCTTGGAAATGATCGACCTCATGGCCTCTTTCTTTCCACTCCAAGATGATATTCTCCTGCAAAACAACATTTAAACACTTATTAATTCGTTTTACATGGATAAAAATCATCAAATTTTGCTTAAAAGAGAGTTTTTAACTTCAAAAAATTGCTCTCGGTGCCATCGCCTGTGTTTTTCAAAACCGTGCGATGGAAGTGTGCGAGCCTTTTAGCTTGAGTGCGAACATCGCGGGTCCAATGACCATACCCGTGATGGTCGCCGACAACCTAAAATTTTAAAATTCTCATTTCTAGCATAAAATTCACCGTTTAAATTGCATAAAAAGGTAATGAAATGCAAGAGCAAGGATGAGGCTCTTACCTATCGCAGATGGATCAAGATATGGTACCTTGGATATCCCGTAGAAGCCACTGGAAAATCAAGAGAATTAGGGCACAAAAGCACTTTTAGAACTCAGTTTGTTAAAATGGTAACAAATGAAAATAATTTTACCTATTTATAGCTTTTGAAAGTCATTTTGTCGAATATTTTCATAATATTTTACTATTTTTCTCTTGAGATTAGTGATGGGCATGTTTCTTGTGCAGCTACAGGTGCCTTCAATATGAAAAATGATCATTATTTACAAATTATAGGAGTTTTATTTTATCTCTTTTTCAAACTCATTAAATAGACAAAAAAGGAACCCTCGTGGAGTCGTCTTTCATCTCATTTCTGACTCTCAAAAATTGAAAGGATTGTTGAGTACTTATCGTTTCGAACTCGTTAAAGTAAATGAATCGATGCCACCTCAATATATGTTTACCCCTTTTTTAGGCTGAGATTGTCTATTTACAAAAAAGGTACACCTTGATTGACATGGTCAAGAGGTTTCCTCAGATATTGTTTTCTACCTTTTTGAGTTCGAGGTACAAATTACAAAAAGGGACCTGTGAAGTTTTCTTTTTCATTTATTTTTCAAACTCTCTAAACGTGAAAATGATTCTAAGTTATTCTTACATCAAACTCATTAAAACTTTGTGACGAAAGACTCATCACCATGATGAGACCAAGCTTCTCCTTCCCAGGGCTCATAAAACTTACTAGGATGGATTCATTCAAAGAATGAACTTACATAACAAGAATATGCTATCCCCTTCAAGCTTGTGATAAAAATAATTGGGGTACTCTCTAGAAATAGTGGGGAAAAATGAAGATGAGACATCCTTTGTATAGGTAGCATGTCGCTCTTGAACATGACACTCTTCTGCTCTCGCATCGCGTTTTGGATATCCTCACTTAGTCACTTTTCCTCCTGGGTTTGGGTGATCCATTTTGCCTCTCATTTGACTATTCCACATTGTCATCATGACCTTTAGTCCCATGTTGAGTCATATGTTGCCACACTCCGGAGTCGTGTCACCAATATGTTCAAGAGAAGTCCAATCTTCAGTTATTTACCTATACATTGTTTGAGTCATTGCTACAGTCCTAGTTATCATACCACTTTATTCCTTGTTTCGTTTCGATGATGGAGGATTCATCATTTCGCTCCTTCGACGGGTCACTTCCTATCGAATTTAGCTCACTATCTAGGAACATGACTTAGGAACTCCCTTTTAGTTCATCGCATTCGATGATAGGTCTTAATTATTGGCTTTCGATCAGGTGATTCCACGAATGTTCAACCTTAGCTTCATTATCACATTCATGGATTGTACTATTGTATATTGAGATCCGTTATCATTATTTGTGCTTTCTCTCATGCCTGTTAATGGTCCAAATCATTGAATGGTAATCAGGTGGTTATAGCATGTTCTACTTCAAAATGTTTATGCACATGCTAGAATTCGTACATTGATTAGGTCGGGATGGAGTGAAAGACCCTGAGTCTTGTTTATTATGGCTCAGGCTGCATGGAGTTTTATGTTATTCATGACTGTATGCATATTTCTACTATACAGATGGTTGTGGCCATACCACGAGACTTTATATTCATGATGATCCTTGTTATCTGGATGGTTGTGCCCATACCATGGATCATTTATCTATTCTTCATCATCCAGATGGATACGTCCATGTCATCGATTCATGTATTGACCTCAAATATGTATATGTATATGCGTCCTTGATTTGCAGGTCTCCTGACAGTGTGTTTCCTCATCCTTACCAAAAGCTCGTAAAGTGACGTAGCCATCACTCCTCGTTCTACCTTCATGATTTTGGGGGCATCTATTACACAATATTTTTTCATGCCTCCTGCACTTCCCTGTGACATACCCTGAAGCGCCGAAAACATGATCATTATACAATATACTCATCCATGTATACAACTCAGATCCCTCTTTTAACTTTTCCTAGAAAACATCTGAAGCTTTCCCCAAAGAAATGGCTCATGAAACCCTAAAGTGAGGGTCATCGCCCTTATGGAGATCAAAATCGTGATGATCGCCTGGTGCATCTTGTTAAGTGAGCGATGGCATCGCTATGTTCTCTCTCATACTCATGATGGTCTCAAAAAGGAAGTTTTCTCAAAGAGGATGAGAAGCTTCATGATCTAGAAGCTTCGAGAGTGGCGAGATGGAGGTGGTTTCGCATAGATGAGGTCGAATCCTCCTAATTTGAATTCTTGGTTTCATCCCCATGAGCTACCTTCTGGTGATGTGGGCCTAATCCTATCTTTGGAAGAGGCTTAACTCCCTCTCCCAGCCTATAAATTTCCCCTCTACCATTCCCAAATGGTTGATCTATGTCCATTTGCACCCCTATGTTGAGCTTGTGCTTAGAGGTTATTCATTAGACTTGGAGGAGTGTTGGAGAGTTTCTTGGCTTGGAATTGGATTACCACTCAAGGATAGCCTTTCAGCATCAAGGCTATGGTTGTAAGCTTCTCGTTTATTCTCTAAATAATAATACAACTACTCATTCATCTTCCCAAAATATATATGTTCATGTATAGATTGGCTTGGCATTCCTTGATCAACTAAGTAGGTTATTGCTGGATTTTATATTGGTTTTGGTATGATTTGTTGTCTCTTGGTCACTTTTTCAGGTACAAAAGCATTGAAATAAGCAGGAATAAGTCTGTGACACAAGCGGTTCGAGGATCTCAACAAAGGAAATCAGATTAGCATTAGAGCAAGGTAGGCCTTCTCTCTTGTTCTACTTTTCAGTTATAATCTAGGAAGATGTCTAGTTAATTGTCCCTTCAGTTGCTAGACCCATTCATTGGGCTAGAGGGATCATCTCTATCCGGAAAGAGGATTAACCATGTCAACAGCGGATAGTAGATCATTTAGCGATAGTGGTAGATTGATGCTTTTTGTGCAACTGCAACTTGATTTTCGAAAATTTGCATATCATCAAATGTTGAGTAAGGGGTCAGTTTAGATGTGGAGGGTTTTTCCATTTTATGTGTGGAGTGATTTCCCATTCAAGCAGCCACAACATTATGAAATGAGGGGCTTCCTCCTCCTCCCCCTCAACATGGGGGTGCAATTGGTAGAAGTTGGTAATGGAGTGAGTAGAAGTAGGATAGATTCAAAACCATAGAACACACCAGTTGTAGAGGAAATTTATTTGATTGATATTATTCTTTACAAGGTTAACAATAATTTTTTATAACACTTTTTCAACTACCCCTACTAAATTTATCCTAACGAAACTTACAAAAACTTGATTGTCATCTCTCGTACACTTTTTCAAATACTTTACATGTAAACCTTTTTTAAAATAGTTTGTATACAACCAATTGATTAGCCTTTTTATTGTAGAAATTGTTTCATACATTTTATGTGAAATTAAATAAGAAACATTTCTCTAATTACACTTGTAACATACTAACTAAAATAGAACACTCAATTATGCAACTTTTGATTTTTTTTCTTTGAGGTATTTTATCAAATAGTTTGTATGCAAATTGCAATAAAACACCTTTAATACATTTCGTCAAATGATTTGCATGGAAATACACATAAATCAACTATATCATTACTATCATTCAATAATGATAATGTACATCAATACTATTTCTATAAAAATTGCAACATTTTCATCAAGGCATTTCATCAAACAATTTGTATGCAATGAATCATTAAACCATTTAGGAATTTCTCAAACACTTTTAATAAAAACTAATACAAAAAATTCCTCAGGACATAAATTATAAATTATATCCATCCAAGTTCTAAAAAATGAACCAGATGATTAGTGGGAGTTCCTCTCATTATGGTCCAATTTTCAACCTTTGGAACCTCCCAGATGAAAATTTATAACAAGATTTCCAACATGACCTATTTTATGCATGGATTTAGGAGCATCTAGGAACCTCAAATTCCTCTAGTCATATCTCCTAAAATATTGCGACCCAAGATATGGCATTTTCAATACATGATCAACAATATTTCCCCTCACCATAGTCCAATTTTTAGCTTCTAGAACCTTCCTCAATAAACATTATAGCATAAATGCCAACATGACTTGTTTAATGCATGATTTTAAGAGTATCTAAGAAGCTCAACCACTTCTGATCATATCTCCTAAAATTTCATGACTCAATATCTGAAGTTGGACCGAATGATCAGTGATATTTCCCCACACGATGATCCAAGTTTCATCTTTTGGAACCTCCTAGAAGAAACGTTATAGTAGAAATGTCAACATGACCTATTTGATACACGATTAGGAAGCTTTTCTTCCTCAAACAATGTTGTTACAAAATTTAATAGATATAAAATTCTATAGCTAAATAGTATAACCATAACACCCATGATAGATTTTCTAAAGGGTAAGTGAATATACACATAAACTTGTTGAAAAGAGAAATTAAATGATCATGCACAAGATATAATTATCTTGAGTCCAATATTTTGCAATATAGAATTGAAGAAGGGTGAACAAATGTCCACCCAACCATAGTATTAACAATGTGGCAGTATTTCACATAGTTAGCTAACCCCAAGCTAGATCTTGATGCGTTGAGGGAAAAATTGAAATTAGGGATTTAGCACGAAATTTTCTCACCAGATTTAACACAAAAGTGAAGGCCACTCTCCTACACACATAGGAAAGAATCTCAATGTTCAATGTTTCCATTCCTTTTCTAGAACAATAGGCATTAAAAAATGATAATGCAAGTCTACACATCACAAGGGAGTCCTTTTCCAATCTCTGCAATCCCTCATTCATTCCTTCTTCAGTGCTCTCTATGCAACACAGAAATAGGAAAACTCCTAGTCCTTAGAGACATCCAGTCCAAGGAAGAAACAATACAACACATTCAATTCTTGTTACACAAGATGTCACCAATTCTCATGCCAATTTAAATTTTTGTGTGAGAGAGGGAAAACATGAGTATATGAGAAGAATAATGGAGTAATGTTTAACTTTTATAAACACACCTTTGTCCTTCATCTTCCCAATAATCACATAAGGGAATTATTAATTCAAGGTATGTATTTTCCCCTCAAGTCAATTTTCTACCTCCCCAAGGCATCATAATCTATTGAATTCATCTTTTCTTCAACTATGGAATTTTGATTAATAAAAGCAAATATTACATCATATAATAGAGTTTGAAATCATAGCATAAATGCTAGAACTCCAACATTATATGTTCTTAACTATATTACAAATTTGAGGTAATGAAAGGGGTGTCACAATCCCCTATTATATGTAGAACTGTTTTTTGCAGAATAAGGGATATGCCACTTTTGTATAAACAACATTTTCCGTGTCCTTAGTTTCCACTTCTAGAAATGTCATTCATTTTTCACAGTCTAGTTAACTCTAGACCTCGTGGCATTCCATCACATTTTTTCATGGTTGTGTGTTGCTTCACATGGCTTCCACAGGGAATAAGTTCAACTCATTATTTACTTGGACACACCCAATGCATTCATAATCCTAATGAGTATGTACATGAATCTTTGAAAACCAATTCATTAAATTATCCCCTTCCTTTTAGTCACACACCTTCCGAGTTCATGCATCCCCTTCTCTTCCTCTCCAGTCCCTCGAGCGATCCATTCCTTGCCAAGGCTTCCTTGCATAGGAAGAGTCCTAAGACTTATGATGTCTTGAGGCATCCCTTTGGCTTTCTCTAAATAGCACAACACATTTTTCATAACATAACTCATGGTGATCAATTTATGTCATAAGGTTCTAGTGTCACCACAATGGCCTTGTCTCTAGGATTTTTAGCTTCACAACCATCATCTATCCTTCCTAGATAGACCGTCATATCACCTGTATCAAAAGCATACAATTTCATGAGATTAATCATAATAATTTAATCAAATATTCTTCCTTTTTCTTTTCTTTTTAAACTTGCTTCATGTAGAAATCATATTTGATAAATATGAGATTCTTATAGTGATGTTTGATTCTTGCATATGGCAGTATTCATCCTTCATTATCATAACCAAGGCCTTTTTAACTGCAATTTATACTTTCAATCAACCAAAATATTTTAGTAAGTGTTCAAACATAAAATATTTTCCTTGCAAGATTTATAACATTCTCTTAAGTGATCTCAAAATAATTATACACATAATAATTCAATCACTTTCGATTGATTTAAAAATAAATTGAAACAAAGTTGTCATTGCATTATTTATTTGCATTGTAATGATTCAAAGCATTCCATAATGCATTCAAAAATTTATTCCAACAACCAAAGGGTCAAAACTAAATGATACATATCTCTAAATTCATGAGTAATTATATCCCACTTTGCTTTGTAGGATGAGGTATTCATGCCACTCATTCCACTACTCAGCAATTCCTTAAGATTATTAGAATCTATTTCTTTTCATGACATTCAATCATGCAATTTCTTGTCTCATACAAGCATGCATGAACTCAATGCACCAAGCATATGTACCATCATGATTCATAATATGTGTGTTATGACCAAATCATGGCATAGTAACTCATGGATGCATCACAAAGATTCTAACAATCTTTATACATCGAAGGATTCTTTCCTTTATCATAACCCACTAGGTATTAATGACAAACTTGCTTCCATATATCAATAGTTCCACTCAATTTTCACATTAAATACGAAAAACAAATCCTTCAATTACATGCTCCTTACCATCAAACTCAACATTATATGATAGAATCACTTGTATCAAGCCTAAAAACTATTAGGTCAATATTCATGGACTCATGAATACAATTGCAGTCCCTACATTTGCCTCATACATCCTACATTTTCATGAATTATCTTAATGATTTACAAATCATATTTCATCTTAAAAGTGTATTATTCATTCATTTAATATTTGTTCAACATGGAAGCCCAATGCATTCACACATTATTAATATTTTATAAAATATTTTTGTGTTATTTTTTTTTCCTTAACCATACCCTTTCTTGGGCATCCATGCAACACATGCATTAATTTGAAAAACAAAAGACATCAAATTTAGTTGAAAGGAATTATCACCTAATTCCTTTACCTGTGTACATTTGCTTTATACTTTCCCCACTTACTTGGCTACCATCACATGTGTTCTCAGCTAAGATATTTTCAAGGATTTTAGCTAGATCCTTAGCATACTTGATGTTGCAACGTTCAACAACACTTGGAATGAGATCAACCTCACATATTAGTCACAACTCTATTATTTCATTTGCTTACACACAAGTTTCAATGAATATCCATAAAGGGCATTTGCATTCATTAGGAGAATTTTGAGGTCTAAAATGGACCTACTAAGGAATATTATAAAATAATAGTAAAAATAATAAAATAAGAGATATGGATTTTTAAAATAAAAGAAAAAAATGCATTTTGAATCGCATTTTCGACTTATCTCTTTGTATATTTACTAAAATTTCAATTTTGTACATTTGTTGGATGCAAAATTAGATTTTCCATACAACGAGTACCCACTCTGCATGATTTTTAGTAGATCCACATTGCATTTTTATTGGTGTGGACCTACTCAAAAGTATGCAGGGTGTTTATCATTGTATGCAAAATTTAATTCCACATCCAACGAGTGTACAAACTTGAAATTTGAGTAAACCTACACAGAAATAAGACAAAAATATGATTAAAACATTGACACCTAATATTTAGAATTAGGAAAATCGATATAAATATTATAAATAAAAAAATTAAAAACATTGAAAGATGAAAAAACATTGAGAGATGAATCCCAATAGTCTGTTGACATAAGTGTGCGGTATAACACTATCTGTTGTTGGCCATAAATATTATGAAATGTACGTTGAGCCCTTTTTATGAAGACCGAATAGTGTTGTTTTTAAATAGTGAATAGTCATTATATAAATGGTATGCTATATACATATACAAAGGGATGTATGGTAAGGTACGTTGAGCTATTTTATGAAGGGGTAGTATGGTATATACATATATAATAGTGCATTTCTATGAGGTTTAAAACAAAACCCGTGTATGTGTTATATGGAATTGGATGGTAGTTGGTGAATATTTTTATTTGCTCATTTAATTTGAGTTCAGTATACGTGTACATAATATAAATTTAAATTTTACATGTGGAATGTTTGATTATGTACTATTTCCATGTGGAATGTTTGATTATGTATTATTTTCATATATATATATTTATTGAATTACTTAAATTTTGAAGATTTTTTAAAAATATTATTGGTGTAAAATTTTATCTATTTAAGCTCTAGTTTAGAAAATTTGCATGAATGAATTTACTTAGTTTTATAGTGGGATTTGTTTTCTTTGTTAAAAATAACTACCATGAGTGGTCGAGGAAAATAAAACACATCTTGATTGTCAATGTGTTGTGGAAAGGAGTTTGTGAAGGAGAAGGAGACAATGCACCTAAAAATCCCACTTTAGACAAGGAGCTTGTAATTTGGGAAAAAAATAACAACAAGGCCTATGTCTTGATTGCAACGTCACTAAATGAAGTGATGAGTTGTCATATTTTGCCATTGTCAAATAATTTTTAAGTTTAAAGAAGTTGAAGGAATTATATGACTTACACTTTGAGCTTGAAGTTGTTCAATGGTGAGTTGAAAATTGATGACCTCTTTCCTTAGCATAATAAATAAGATCCATTATGCATGGAATAAAAGGCATTGGTGTTTAAAGAGATGTTCATCTCACTTCTTATGTCAAGGCACTATATACAACTTATTCACATTATCTTGAGTCATTGCAAGCAAGTCAAAAATGTTGGCTCAGTTGGGCTTGACCCAAGTTCAGCTTGTACTTCGCACCAACAAAACCCTCACACACTGACCCTTTCGGCAGTGACCCACAAGAAGGTCGAAGTCTCACCCGAGATCACTGTGAGTGATTGTAGAACCAGGTTTCAGAAACCTTGATGGACTGTGGGAAGTGGCTCATAACTTCTCTTTCTATACTTTAATTGTCCTTCTAACATTCATAACATTACTGCGAAATGTATTCTAGCTACAAACTTTGTCATATTCATTTTAATATACACAAATTACAGAACAATAACAGTTGTGGTAACATACCAATTTACTTGCAATTACTTCACATAAACAGATAGAACACAATTAACAGATACAAGTAAAAAAGACTTTGCCAAAACTTCTTCTACTTTATTAAGATATATCTTTCAGTACATACAACGTCTCGACCTACGCACCCAACTACAGGTGGTCTGCACACTCAACTATAGACTCTTCCAAGCCGTTTACGCACTTAGCTTCAGATCCTTTCCTTAAGACCCAAAACGAAGAACAAAAGACTCGATCACTTGTGATCTCTCTATGATATGATCTAATTGATCCCTTTTCGACAAAGCATTACATATCCTTAAATACATTACATTGCTACAAAAACCATGGTCCACATACCATCGAATCAACAAAATAATGACCTAAAACCACGATACCTGTTACAAAATGAGGGGCTTCAACCCACCTCGAAGCTGCTAGACATTGCATGGTAAATAGAACTTTGTAGACTCTATGCACTCCACTCCTCAAAATGTGGAGTCTTTCACGAAAACTGGACAAAGTTGGGCTATGCCCAATAGGCCCCCCAACACTCAAATGTGACTCGTCTTGGTCACTCCGTTGTGGTGCCCTTAATATTTGTTGTGATGCCAATGTAGATGACGTTGTGCTACTCGATATTTCTACTACGTTCTTTTCCTCTCAACGCACTTCTTCCAGTAATCACTCTATGGTTGGTCCAACAATCTTCAGAGTGATTTTGGCCTCTCGTTCTACAAATATCGCACTACAAGCTTGATCCTAGGTTTACTGGATTAGGTGCTCCATTTGCCAAGTAATATCTGAACACAGGGCATTGATTCTTATAATGGCCCTCTACTTTTCATATTGCGCACCACACTTTTGATCTCATTTCTTTACCTTTATTGAGATATTGTAATTCCAAGGTCAAATTTTCTAGTTGAATCCAAATTTATTGTACTCCTCCATGAGTATCTTCAATCAATGAATATTCCAGCTTCATTGCAATCTCCAATGCTTTAGATTGAGTCGCTATCTTTTGTTGCGTCAAGGGTAACCTGATATATGGAAGTAGCGCAACTTTATGTTGTTTTGGGAGTATGCTAAAGCTTATTTGTCCCATTAACACCTTCAATTGATGATCCAACTCCAACATAGACTGAATGGTCGTCCGTTGATTTCCTTCAGCTCCATAATGCACTATGATTCAGCTTTAGCTTCTTGAATTCTGATACCTACACTTTCTTAATATCATCCAACAAAGTAGCCTGATTAGTCATAAAATACTTCATGTACCATGTCAGTGCACTTTCTCGTAGCCTCGTGATGAGATGTGCCTTATTTACATCTTCGTCAATGATCTTTCTTGCGTTCCATACTACATCAGCTACAAATTAAAACTGCTTAGGATCATCTAATCCAAGTCCTTTAAAGATAGGCATCTTCTTGTCATCGATCATTTTTATTCTTGGGGAATTAGGGGGAGCAGGAGGGGGCGTAAGGGAATTATGGGGAGGGGGATAGGGGGTAAGGGGAATAAATGGATGGGGAATCCAAAAGATGCCCTAATTTTTCTCAACTCCTAACTTTGATGCACCTTTAGGATGGGAGGGGGAATATCACGGGCTTGCAGGTTTACTTCCTTCTTCTTCACTCTTAGACCCACCTAACAAGGGAATATAGTTAGTCTCAATAAATTTATTTGGTTCATGTTCTACTATATATCTCTTTTTAGTTTGCGTAGACCTTGGTCCTAGTTCAGACTTAACCTCTTCATCCAAATATTAATCTGACTGCATTCATAGTACGCCATTTTCACACAAAATAATTTTAATCCAAAAATTCAAAGAATTTAGGTACTTACCTTACAGACCCTTGAAAAATATTAGCTCAGCTTCACTGTTAGATATAGTCTTGTCTATTGCGAACTCACTAATAAATTCTCCCAGGATATTGTCAATCCAAAAATCAACCGCTCTTGAGATACTGTTGTTAGTATTCTTGAGTCGATGTATCGATTCAGGGCTCCATGCGGTAGGATCATCATTCTTGAAACAAGTATTATGTTCGATCAACTTTGATACCCATTCATATGGTTCATTAGAAAATGCCGTGAAGAATATCTCATGCTATTTTGTAAAGAGATAATTCTACAACCAGGCTTCAGTTGACAATCACGGATTTTTGTTTTCCTAAACCGTGAATTCTCATTCTTTTTTATCTACCCAATCTTGTATTTCCTTCTTTGATGGATGCCACATCCACATCCCTCAACCAGATCCCAGTTGGTGGCCTTTAGTATTGCAGCAATAATGCTGCAACTCCTGGGACTCCCTTCTTTACTTTTATCAACCCAGTAGTTCATAACAAACTTGGAAGTGACGGTGCTATATACACAAGTATTAGCTCTTGTTGCGGTTGTCACTTGGTCAGCTGGCACAAGTCCGTTAGGAGCTTAAGCCAACTTCTATGATCCCTGAGAAGAATCTTTTTAACTGATGGATGGAAGCTAACTCAAAGGAAGCTAATCTACTTGCGGAAAGAAAGTGAAAAGCTGAAAGGAAATGCAAACCCTAGCAAACCCTAATTTTACCAGCTAGCCCTACTGATGCAAGAAAGAGGATGCAAGTTACTGAAAGAGATGCCATTGACTTCTAGGAAGGTAAAATTTATGTGTCTAAGCTACTTCTATAGTAAAATATGAAGAAAACATCTTTTTGTATTTTTGAATAAGTTGTCAGAATTATCATGTATGTGCTTTCACTGTTTTTGACTGTGCAGAGGTGGATTTGCGAGAGGAAAAGCTTGCAGGAGGTCGGGAAGGTTTGAAGAGGGCCTAAGGGGTCCCTAGCACCCTTTCATAGAGTTTCACAGAGTTTGGCTATCAAGAAACCGCTTTCGTGAGCTTCTATAGGAAGTCTGCAAGGGTTCTATAGGATGTTCTGTAATTTCTACAAGATGTTCAGAAAGGGGATTTTGGAGGATTGATGGAGGAAGAAAGGTGAAGGAGTGGGTATGTAGGTGAGATAAGGGTGTGAGGAGGTCTAGGACTTGGTGGATGGAGATGAGGAGTCGTGAGGATGGTTGGATTGGTTCAAGGAGGGGTAGAGCAATGTTGCACAAAAATATGGAAATTAGGGCAAAGCGAGCGAATGTGGCAAACATAAGGCAAGAATCCGAGTTAGAGGATGGAGCAGGTGGGATTGATGGAGTACGAGCAGATAGAGAAGTATTAAAGGTGCTCTGTAAGTCATTTCTCAAATTGAACAAACAAATACTTGGAAAATCAAGGACCTAGCTACTTTAACCTAATCTGACCTAGATAACAACAAAGAAAATGAACAGAAGTTTATTTGCAACGAAATCATGTGAAGTAACTATGAAACTAAGCAATCATGAATCTCATCACATAACCACAACTGGTATCAACTTCTGCAAATGAGAACCTAACACTAATAATTGCATGATGAAGCAAATATAATGTTTTTGGTGGCAGCAAGGTCACCTTGGTCACAGCTCATGGTCCCACTAAGGGAGAGGTGAGATCAGAGGTGCTTGATAGCCCTTTTCTGAAGATATTCTCTGTTATTAACCTATCAAATCAATCTAAACATGAAAATCCTTTTTAATCATCAACAATGATCTAGGTAACCAAGGAAGATTCTAATCTACTTAACATAAATTATTTTGCAAAGATACTAAAAACAAATAACAGTACATAAAGGAAGCCTTGGCACTTAGGTTGGGCCCAACCCCAAGAGCTACAAACTCCTAAGAAAAACTCAAAACTGATGCCAAATAAAGCCGCTTTCCATTACTCAAAAATAACCTTGTCACAAAGAAAGTTGTACAGCAACAACTGCAAAATGAGATGAGAAAATAACAACACTATAGTGAAAAATACAACAGTTCAAAAAGTAACCTACGAAGGCTGGAAGCCTTCCTATTTATGCACTACGAGGGTCTCCAACAACCCTTCTTAACTCAAGGGGCTTGGTTGCTCAAACTGCCAGTGATCAGCCACTTTACACAAGACTGCTCGGCTGCCCTTGGGAATCCTTTTCGGTGGCTTGATGAACTCTGAGCTGAGGGTGGAGATTTCGAGGAAGGGGCCATTTAATGCATGGGACACCCTTCCTATGAATCCTCACCCTTGTTCCTTCATACTTGGCTGTCATCTGGCTCATAATTACTTGGCCTTGGTCCAAAATTTGCCCAAAAATCTGCAATAACCACGTGTTAGCCTTCTTGGTCAAGTGATTATCCTCATTCGTTCAACTAACATAAATATACTCAAAAAATATGCATAAACTATGAAAAATGGTGGATTTACGAAGAACAGTTAGGCAAAATGAGCCCAATAAGTTACCCAATTCTAGGGCTCATCATCACCCCCTGCTGAATGTGTTGCTCATCCTCTAAGCAACTAATCTAGCTCATCATCCTTGATTGCCTTGACCGCCTCCCTCACATCCCATGCATTCGAGGTGATATCTTCTTCATGGTCATGAAATCCTGCTTTTCTTTACACTTCTTCCCACTGCCTATGCTCCTCCTCTTCTGTGACTCCTTCCAGTAGCCCCAAAAGCAAGGGAGGATTGAACTTGAGGCCGATCCAGTTGGCTTGAAGATTCTGCATGGACTGTTTGTAGAGGGGTACCCTTTCCAAGGCCTCCCTCATCCTTGTTGGGGAGTGGTATTCTCTTGTTTTTAGGCCGTGGGATAGTGTGTTCCACCTGCGGGTGCAAGCAACGTAGTTATCCCCCAACAGTCTCTCCATGTCCTCAGAATGGGCTATGGCTTGAGATTTTCATTCAATGTAATCTGGTAGGGCATGAGATTCATTGGCCAAATGCTGGTGGGCATATATTAATGCTGAGGGATCCTACGACTCTGATATGATCATTAGTGGCTCCTTTAGTTCCATGTCCATAACATTTCGGACCTTTGCTTCTCTCTTTTCTTCATGATTTAGCCAAGAGGCCATGGCCATTAGTTGCACATCTCCTACCGCAGCATTGGGGTGCCACAAATTCATGTTGGGAAGGGCCAAGTTGTGTAGGTATAACTCTGATAATTTGGCCTTGTCCTCTGATGAGCTACTGTCACATAAAGCCATGAATTGATGGTATTTTTGAAATGGAGTGGTGCCCCTTTGGGCCAAGGTGTTAATCTAGAACTGCAACCTCTAATCCTTAAGGTATAAGGCATATGATTTGGCACGTTGCCTACACTGCATTGCCTCCACTGCCCAGCTGGCCATGCAGGCCAGTTGGGCCTTGTTCTCTTGTACCTGTTGCCTGAGAGACTATATCTCCTGTGTTGCTTGCAATTCCTTCTCCTGTAGTTGTCTAGTTAGTGCCTCAATTTCAACCTGCAGCCCATCTCTTCTCGGTTATTCATCAGGGGTTTCTTTTTCTGCTGCGGGCTCCTCCTGTTACTGCTTTTCTCCCAAGGTGTGGGGCCTGTCTTCCTTATAGTGTCCCTGTAACTGTAGCTTCTATTTAAGTAGCTTGTTTTCTTCTTGTATCTTGGCCCACTGGCTGCTTTCCACATGCCTTACCATAGCCAATTCCTTTCTTGCCTCCTTGAGTTTTTCTTCTAGGGGAACTATATCTGCCACACCCTTGGACTTGGCGATATTCATCCAAGTGTGGGTCCTCACTCTCTCTTCTTCTAGTGCAAAGAAAAGTGGCACCGCGAATTTTTGGGGAATTATCTTTCCGGCCTCTAACAGGTTATAGTAGGAGTCCAAGCTAGGTTGGGGGCTTGGTTCCATAATTTTCTCAGCCTTTTATCCCTCCTATGATGATTTAGCCGCCTTTTCTTCTAATTCCTCGGTCTCCTTTAGTCTAGCTAGCGTTTTCTGTAGAACTGTCTCAACTTCCTGTAGAGAGGTCTTTGTGTCCATCATTTTAATCCTTTCTCTCCAGGTGAACGTTTTCGGGCTTCCCCGTTCATAGGTGATGGATGCCTTTGAGGGATACCTTTCCTTTTGTTTAGATGAGGTGTCCTCAATCGTAATTGGATCCTTTGACTGTGGCTGGGGTCTCCCAGTTTTTATTCGTGTGCTCCTTCTTGCCTTAAAATACATGGAAGGCTCCCTTTTTCGCTTCCCTTTTTGTTTTGGAGATGTGCTTAAGGCAGCCAGCACAGCTGCTACCTCCCTGGCCAAAATCTCAGGTGATTTTTCCTTTTGCTACTCATGTTCCATGCTTCCTGTAGAAAGTCCTGTGTCAACTGTTTTCATGTTTCCTGTAGAAACTATTTTCATGCTTCCTGTAGAAACTGTTTTAACTGTTTCAGTTTGCTTGGCTGGATGTGTCTTTTCTTTTAATTTCTGTGTGGTGGCCTTGGTTGTGCCCTCCTTTGTTTGGACTTTTTCAGTCCTCTCTTCTCTACTCTGCAATCGTTTTTCCCTGGGTGTTTGTTCCATTGTTCCTCCCACAATTTTAGGCTCAGCAATTTGGCCTTTTACTTGTTCCTCTTTCTGTCCTTTCTGTGTTTGTTTTCCCTGTGTTTCTTTACCATCGGCTTTCTTTCCTGCTTCAGTTTGTTCCCCTTCTTCACTGCTGGATGAGGTGAGCTCCTCAGCTAGAATTTGAATATCGTCATCTCTGTACATGTTGCGGAAAATCTCCCAAGAGAGGGGGATAGTGTGGGTGTGGAGGGCATCTTCCATTAAAAGCTTTATGAGCCCATGATGGGCTAACTGATCTAGTGTCCCTTCCTTCAATTTTGTGCCACATTCAATTAATGATTGTAGAAGGAAATAGGGGATGCTCAACTTATTTTTTAGAGGTAAATCCAACCCATGTCTTAGTTCACTCAGCAACCGGAAATGATAGCCGTAGACAATACTGAACCTCCCCTCACAAGTAATGTATTTCAAGATTTAGAGATTGACTTTGCTCCAAAGAGGATGTAAGCTGGCTCTCCGGACTCCGTTCTTGTCTTCTGCAGGATGTTCCTTCGGTAGGAAGAATTCTTTCTTGGCTTTTTGGCTCAATGCCCTCTCCTCTTTGCTCCAGGGTATCCCTAATGGTAGACCAATAACTCAACTAATGAGCTCAGGGGTAAGCTTTAGGGTCAACCCTCTGAAATTCACTGTGGCCTGTGTCTTTGATTTAGGTTGCAGGGACATTAAGAATTCCTCCGTTATCTCATCGTCATGACCCTAAATTTTGTCACAAAAGGTCATCCAATTGGCACGGGTGAAGAGGTTCACCACCTCAGGATGTTCATGCAATTTACTGGAATACGAGGGTTCCTTCCTGATAAACCCCCCTAGCATGGTGAGTGCTCTATTTTATGCTCTGAGCAGAAAGGGAATTTTGTTTATGGTTTCCTCCTTTGAACTTCAAGAAAGGATCTCTCGGGTGTTTAAATTTTAATTTGCACCAATTCCCTGGTTCTAAGGCTTTTGCTGCCCAAAAATCGGTTGTCTGTGTATAAAAGGAAGAATTAGGGTTCCACAGACAGAGTACAAAGCTCAATTTTCATCCTCAGCATACATACAACCATGTAAATTCAAATTCTTCATACACAGGTTAGCCCTCATAGTGCTTATCTTTTCTACAGGAGAATTTTTTTTTTAGCAGGAACTGAGGAGGAGAATTTGACGCAGAAACGACTGAGAAATTCCATGCAACACACAGGAAAACTACTATTTTCGACTCACAGGCAGACTTGTCTCTGAATTTCCAATTCAAGCCAATTCAATTCACCACCTTTTGAACATACCATGCATGGAAAAGTGTTTTCGAGCCTACCTCTCTCGGAACTCCAAATTCGACGAAGAAACGTCCAGGCTTCCCTGCTCCGGAAAACTGTGTCGTACTTCCTGTAGAGCTTCTTCCTGTAGAACTCTTGCCGGCTTCTGTAGGGTGTCACTGCGCCTTTGAACGAGCCCGGTACGTGGGAGAATTTTGAAACAGGTCAAAAATCTTGGTGGAGGACGATGGGTTAACAGGTTGTGGAAGCAGAGGACGCGTACTTTGGCCAAGGACGTTGCAAGTGCAAATGAACAGCGGGTGGTGAGAGTATTCAACCAAGCATCTATTAACTGCGGTGCAATTCATGGCGAGGGGGTGAGGTGGCTAGACCGAACCGTTAATCCAACATCACGGCCATCATTTCTCTGCATCTCCCTGGTCGTCATCACCTCCCCTCTGCCATTAACCGCCGCCACCACTGCCAGTCCCAACGATTTTCCCCGACTGGACACTCCACACATTTCCGCTGCATGGCTCGTTGGCAATTTTGAACGTAACTGGGCTTGCTCACATCCCACGAAGCCATGTAACTAGATGAGGGTGGCTAGTTTGACTAGCCATCAATCCCATTCAATCCGAACCATTTTCATAGACATGTAGTTTTCGAAATATAATTGACGAATGACATTAGACACTTACCTGCATGGCCGTGGACGCGTTATGCAGACTTCGGGTCTTGGAACCACTACTTTGATTGCTGCTGCTTCGTGCACAGGTGCTAGAACCCATTATTTCATTTTTTGATGCTGTATGCATGGCTTTTGGAACCCGATCCTTTGGTTGCAAACGCTGCATGCAGATTCTGTTGGGTTCTGGCCACCAAGGATGTTTTCACGTCCAAGAGGAGCCCTCTTCATGTTCCCTGTGTTGATTTCGACTGTCCCTACCTCCAGAGTATGTGTTCCAGAGGGATCAGCTGCTACAGGATTCTTGTAGGATGTCCTGTAGCTGCTTCTCCTCCTGGGATGCAGGCTAAACAAGTAGAGCTATATTGCTGACGATGGATTCATTGATGCAGAGTCAAGAGGGAGCTTGGACAGGTAGGATGTGTGAGACTTTGTTGCTTGACTTGTCAATTAAAAAATTCTTGCTGTCAATCTAAGGAAAACAGGGTTTCTTGTATGACTGTGCAGGAACACATAACTAGGTGGGTGACGGAGGTGTAAAGAGATGGAACAGGGTGCCATATGCCGATGGGTGGAAACAGGGGTGGCTACAGGCCTAACAAACAGATTCCAACCTTCAGATGCCCGTCCAAAATCGAATTTGGCTCGCCCGAAGATTCTATAGGATGTTCCCTGTAGAAATACAAAACTTCCTGTAGAAAGCCCAGAACTTCCTGTAGAAAGCCCGAAACTTCCTGTAGAAGGTGGAATCTCGACCCGAATGTGATCAAATCCTAGGAAAGGTGAGTGGCCATGGAGGGAGTGTATGTAGGGATGTCTTGTAGCCTGGTATGGACCCCTATCCTCATTTTGCATGACCCTCTTTACCTGTAATGAATTCCCTACAGCCTGCAATTATTTCATAGAGATTATGCCTGTTTTTTATTTTTTCTTTTCTCTCTCTCTCTTTTTTTTTTTTTGAGAGACAGCGAGGGCGCCTCCATGAGGTTTTCACCCTCACTATATGTCCTGGGTGCCTCAAAGAGATTTTCACCCAAGGATCTTTTTATTCCATTTTCTTATTTTTTCCAAGAGACAGCTGGGGCGCCTCCATGAGGTTTTCACCCTCACTGTCTGCCCTGGGCGCCTCAGAGAGGTTTTCACCCAAGGATCTTTTTATTCCTATTTTTTTTTTTTTGATGATCAAGGTGTGGGTGGAATAGAGGTAGGGCCTTGCTCCACTACCAGCACTAATTTGTCCAAAGTTTCAATGAACTCCCGCCTCGAAAGGGGTTTCCTGTAGATTTTCAATCGATGCCCATTGACGAGCATGGGGATGGCTTCTTCATCAATGGTCTTGATAAGGACTGAACCATTGTCATTACGTTTCTCCACTGTATATGGTCCTAACCATCTTGTCCTCAGCTTCCCTTTGAAATCCTTGTATCTTGAGTCATACAGCAGCGCCCAATCTCCTGGCTGGAATTGCTTTTCAGTAAGGTGTCGGTCATGCCATATCTTCCTATGGATTTTAAATACTTCTGAGTGGAGGAGGGCCTGCATTCTCTGTTCATCTAATCCATTCAGCTGTAGTAATCTTTCATGTTGAGCATGGCTGAGATCTAAGTCCAGATGACCTGCCACCCTCAATGTGTTGTACTCGAACTCTATGGACAACAAAGCTTTCTTCCCGTAGACCAGCTCATAAAGTGTGAAACCTATTGTAGTTTTCCAAGTGGTGTTGTAGGCCTAGGTGGCCTCAACCAGGAGATCTTCCCAATCCTTTCTGCTGCTGCTCACCACCTTAGTCAAAATCTCTTCCAACACTCTATTAGTGACTTCCACCTACCCATTTGCTTGTGGATGATATGGGGTGGAAGTTCTATGCTTGATCTTGTGATGAGTGAGCAGGTCTTCAATCAAGTTAGAGGTGAACTGGCTTCCTTGATCGATGACTAGCTCTCTTGGGTAGCCAAACTTGTAAAAGATATTTTCCCTTAAAAACTTAGCCACTTTTTCTTCTTTAGCTGCCTTGATTGCCTTTGTTTCTGCCCACTTTGTCAGGTAGTTGGTGCACACAATGATGTAAGACCTTTTCTTTGAATGAGGGTTGATAGGACCCACAAAATCCATGCCCCACTTCTCAAATGGCTCGAAGGTCACTTGAGGTTGGAGGGGCATTTCATCCCTTGGAGTCGGTTTCCCCATCCTCTGACATCAGTCACACTAGCTGATGTATCTTGTGACATCTTGATGAAGAGTAGGCCAATAGTAGCCTGCCTGTAGAATTTTGAAGGCAGTCCTTTTTGCTGCAAATTGGCTTCCACAGGGCCCATCCTGACAGGTTAGGAGGATGTTAAAGACTTCCTCCTCCCTAACACAACGCCTCAAGATCTGATCTAGGCCAAGTTTAAATAGGTTGCCCCTAATCCAAGTCAATGGGGCACTCTTCCTCACAATTATGCTCTTCTCCTTCGAGGATAGATGCGGAGGGAACTGTGTTGAGACCAAGTAATTTTCTATATCAGAAAACCATGGAGAGAGTACTAAGATAGCAAACAGGTGTTCATCTGGCATCTGGTCATCCACTGTCCTCTCTTCACCTGCAGGCAAATCCAATCTAGACAAGAATTCAGCAACAACATTTTTCTTACCTGGTTTGTCGATAATAGTCAAATAAAATTGTTGCAACAAAAGTAACCATCTAATGATATGAGCATTTACATCAAGCTTGTTCATTAAATATCTAATTGCAGCATGATTAATGTGTATGAATGTTTGATAACCAGTGATGTAGTGTCTGAACTTGTTTAGGGAATGGACTACAGCCAAGAATTCTTTCTCGGTTACATAGAGTTCATTTCCGCCTTGGACAGGTTTTTGCTAAAAACGTATATGGCATATGGTAGTTTCTCCTCAACTTGTCCTAAGGCTACCCCTATGGCTTTTTCCAAGGCATCAGTGTGGATGTGGAATGGTAGGTCCTAGTTTGGACCTCTCAAAATTGGGGTGGACACTAGCTTATCTTTCAACTCATTCAGAGCCCATTGGCAGTCGTCAGTCCATTTAAACTCAACATCTTTCCCTAAGAGGCCAAACAATGGTGACGCTAGCTTACTGAAATCTTTAATGAACCTTCTATAATATCCTGCTAAGCCTAGAAAACTCCGAACATCTCTTACCTTTTGAGGAGGTGGAACCTTTTGGATGATAGCAATTTTTTTAGGATCCACCTGTAATCCTTGCTGAGAAATGGTATGACCTAGCACAGTCCCTTCAGTCATCAGGAATTCACATTTTTCGGGACTGAGAGATAGGTTCATCTCAATACACTTGGTTAAAACTTTTCCCAGGTTAGTTAATGCTTCCTAGAAGTTGGACCCATAAAGAGTAAAGTCATCCATATAGATTTCCCCCGAGTCGTGAACCAGTTCAACAAATATGCTCAATACTGCTCTTTGGAAAGTGGCAGGAGCGTTGCGTAGCCCAAAGGGAAGGACCCGGTGGGAAAAGGTACCCCATGGGCAAGTGAAGGTGGTCTTATCTTGGTCTTCCAGGCCGATTTGGATTTGATTATACCCGCTGAACCCATCTAGGAAAGAGAAGAACTTCTTCCCTGCCAGTCCATCCAACACTTGATCTATGAAAGGCAAAGGGAAATGGTCCTTCTTGGTGGCTTTGTTAAGTTCTCAGTAATCTACACAGATTTGTAGGAATTTACAGGGTAAGTTCCTCAGACAAAAAACCAAAAGGACACCGCTCACAAACAGATCACAGATCAATACACCAATATTTTGACGTGGTTGAAACCCTCATAGAGGGAAACAGTCCACGGCCTACGCCAACGTGGCTACTACAGGCAATTTATTAATAAAAGAATGAAA
>APFE030019078.1:0-43907 GCA_000404065.3 Pinus taeda
AATTCATTGAAGAGGAAGCTTGGGATGGAAGCATAGAGAAAACAGTGAATGTTAAAAACTGTTTGTCTCATGATGAAGATGATGAGGAGGTGGCTGAAATGCATCCCCAAATAGCAGCGCCAACACAAGGACAGAAAGGGACACCATTGAGGATAAATGAGAGTGCTTTTCCAAGCACACCACAAGGAGGAAATTCAAGTGCATCTTCAAGCACTTGCACACCAAATGAAAGAGGTAAGAAGTTTAGAAATCTAAGTGATATTTATGATGAAGGAATGAATTCCTTATTTGCCTTGTTTTGTCATGTTGATGATCCTATTCATTTAGAGGATGCAATTAAAGATAAGAAATGGATAGAAGCTATGGATGAGGAGATGAATGCCATAGAAAGAAACAAAACATGGGATTTGGTTGAGCTACCAAAAGGTAAAGAAGTCATTGGAGTGAAATGGGTTTACAAGACCAAGAGCAATGCTAAAGGCAAGATAGAAAGGCACAAGGCAAGGCTGGTTGTCAAAGGGTACAAGTAGCAGTATGGGAAAGATTATGAGGAGACTTTTGCACCGGTTGTAAGAATGGAAACCGTGAGAGCAGTGGTGTCCACAGCAGCACAAAACAAATGGAAGGTCTACCAAATGGACGTGAAGTCAACATTCCTAAATGGAGTGTTAAAGGAAGAGGCTTATGTTGAACAGCCTCTAGGCTATGAAAAGAAAGGTGAAGAGCACAAAGTGTGCAAATTGAAGAAAGCTCTTTATGGGCTGAAGCAAGCGCCAAGAGCATGGTACAGCAGATAGATTCATATCTATTGGATAATGAATTCGACAAGTGTGAAGGAGAACCCACCATCTACATCAAAGAAAAAGATGGTAAAATTTTAATTGTTGTCTTATATGTTGATGGTGTTATTTTCACAGGTAATGATGATCAGTTCATTATGAATTTTAAATCAGTCATGAAAGAGGAATTTGAAATGACTGACATGGGTTTCTTGAGATACTTCTTAGGCATAGAAGTAGATCAAAATGAAAAAGGAATTTTTATCTCACAGGCAAGATATGTAAATCAAGTATTGAGCAGATTTAATTTCGCAAGAATGCAAGGCAGCGATCACTCCCATAGTAATGGGATTAAAACTCAGCAGAGAGGACAGCAACAAGGATTTTGATCCTAGTTTGTACAAGAGTATTGTAGGCAGCCTTATGTATTTAACAGCAACTAGGCCGGACATTATGTATGTTGTTAGTTTAATTTCCAGATTCATGGAGAGGCCAAAGGAGGCACATTGGCAGGCAGCAAAAAGAATTTTGAGGTATGTTAAAGGTACCAAAATGTTTGGAATTTTATATAATGTCTCAGAACATTCAGATTTGGTTGGATACACTGATAGTGATTGGGCTGGAAGTGTTGATGATCAGAAAAGCACTTCCGGTTATGTTTTTCATATGGGTTCATGAGCCATTTCATGGGCTTCTAAGAAGCAATCCATTGTAACATTGTCTACAGCAGAGGCTGAATATGTGGCAGCTACAGCAGCAGCATGTCAACCAGTTTGGATGAGAAGGATGTTGAGGAGCTTAGGCCAAGAACAGGCAAAAGCGACAATGATCTCTTGTGACAATAGCTCAGCTATTGCATTGTCAAAGAATTCAGTGTTTCATAAGAGAACGAAACACATTGATACAAGGTTTCACTACATCAGAGAATTGGTGAACAATGGAGAAATTGTCCTAGCACATTGCAGGACTCAAAAACAGGTTGCAGACATCTTGACAAAGCCATTGGATCAAAAAAGCTTTGAATTTTTAAAGAAGTGTCTGGGTATGACTGAATGTCCAGCAGTTGAAATTAAAGGGGAGTGTTGAATATGTAATTTCAACGCAGCCGTACAAACGCCCAAAACCACCGCAGTAAAACCACAAACTCGCTTGAGGCTTCTCGGACCGCTTTTGCGTGAAGGCAGTTTTCGTACACAAGGGACCGGAGAAAATATAGTGTTGACGCGTGGCTCTCCCCATACGTCACCATTTCTGACAATCTCGGGAGGTAAAGTTCGGTTAAAAAGGCTCTCCCGATATCGTTGTGGACCGTTCGATTTCTTGAGGGAAAATCAACGGTTGACGGACATCACAAACCTATAGCAAATAAATTTTGACATTGCGTAAAAGTTTTTGGGTTGACCGTCGTTTACTGCAGTAGGGTAATAAATGGTATTTACGTTGGTTCGTAATTTGTTTGGTAGAACTTTAAATTTTAATGTTTTTATTTCCTACGGAGGTATGGCGAATTTATAATAGGTATGGGAAATGTCATATAGTTTTTAATTATTCACGGGTGTAAGTTTTGTTTCACTGAACAAGTAAAACACATATTGTAATTTTTTTTGGTCAATTGTATTGTGAAATGAAAACACACAGCAGTGCGAAGAAGTGAATATAGAAAAACACATGGAAGCATGTATCAGTGGAAACCATGAAATCTTTCACACAACAGTGAAAAGGGTAATGTAAGTTTTTGGTGAATGCGTAATTTCCACACAGCAGTGTGTTGATTTTTTTTATTTTCTACAGCAGTAAATGTAAAAGTTTTTTTTACATAGCAGTGAATGAATATTTTACACAGCAGTGTAAAATTATTTGTAAAAGAAGACAGAGTAATTTCTTTCCAAATGTTTTGGTGAATCCTCTAAGTGAAAGAGGATGAATATGTATCAGTGATTTTGTTTTAATGAATAGAAATCCTTTTATGGTGGTGCAATACTCTGTTCTTCAGTCATTTTTTTTAAAAGTTTCCCTGTGCAAAAAGATCCTGAGTAAAGGAAACAGAGCATTGCCTCTGTGTGTTTTATTTTTGTGTTTTTGGGATTTTACCAGAAAAATCCCCAACACCCTCAAATCAATATTTACTTGCAATCTATTTCGACAAGTTAGAATTTTAAATCTGTGATTTCATAAAAATGAGTGGAAACATAAACTTACCGGCTTTAAACAAACGAATGCTAACTTGTGGCTGAGGAAAGCCGATAGGCCATGACAACCAGAGACTAGAGGATATGATTTGTATTGGACACTTTGTCTTGCTATCAGCAGGCTTCCCGCGCCATTACTTGCATTCACTGAACAGGTTGGTGGCTTTGTCTTGCTATCAGCAGGCTTCCCGCGCCATTACTTGCATTCACTGAACAGGCTGATGGCTTTGTCTTCCATGATTTTCGATGAAGAAGGATGTTCACGATGATAATAGCTTTGAACAGTTCCACTGCGAGGGAATTTGCATTACTATGCTACAAAACTTATTCTTTGAAAAATAAAGAAATTTTCGATATAGATTAATAAAGATAAAGAAATTATCAAGCGCTCAGACCTGAAATTTTCTAGAGTGCTCAAAACTTATGAAATTGGACCCTCAGTCATTGGAAAATTAAATTAAAAATGTAATTATATTGAGGTTTAGCTTAATAAATTAAGCAATGTAATTTAAATGGTGAATCTATGCAGAGTCAAAATAAGAAGAAGAAAAATAAAGAAGAAAAATAACATTTTATTATGGAGATTCAAAAAATGGACCACTTAAGGGTTTGTGGTCATTGCTACAACACTTTTTAAA
Organism: Pinus taeda; assembly: GCA_000404065.3. NCBI lineage: Eukaryota > Viridiplantae > Streptophyta > Pinopsida > Pinales > Pinaceae > Pinus > Pinus taeda. The sequence goes on from APFE030019078.1 coordinate 3,607, forward strand.
ATTTGTTGGTGTACATGCACTTAGACTAGCTGTGTTGGTGTACATGCACCTAGATTAGCTCCAGTTAACTTATTGCTTGCATGTGGCACATGTACACATTAACATAAGATAAAGCACACTTAGCTTTAGTTAGCTTTAGTTATTGCATGTACAACTAAGCTTAACTTAGTTGCTTTTATGTATTTATTCTAAAATTAATATTGTAGAATCAATTTTTCATTCTTTTCTCAATTCTTGCTCGCTTCCTTCCTTCTCTTGCAAGCTTGTTTATTGTTTTGCAGATCTAGATCTGTGTATCTCAAAAATATTACATGGTATTAGAGCTTAGGGATTTGTAATCAGTGCACAAGCAATTTTATTTGCAGGTTCAGAAGATTGAAGCAACATCAAAGAACAGAGTCTAAATTGGAGTTTCCACAATCGGCAATTCTCACTCCATATAATTATTTTGAATGGAAGCCAAAGATTCAACTTCATCTAAGAAGTAGAGGCTTATTTCGAATAACCATGGAAACGAAAGTTGAACCAACATCGGCAATGGAGAAAACAAGATATTTCAATCACATGGACGAGGCCTTCGACATCCTATGTTTATCTATTTCTCCGGAACAACTATTTCATGTTGAATCATGTTCAACTCCAAATGAAGTATGGAAAATTTTGGAAGGATTTTTTGGAAAATAGTGATGAAATGCAAGGTCACATTCTCGAAAATGAGTTAAACTCATTAGATCCGAGAAACTTTGAGAACATTCAAGATTTTTTCACAAGGTATAAATCCTTGTTGGTTCAGCTGAAAGGATGCGGGATCGACAAATCCAAGCAAGAAAATCAGTTGATTCTTTCCATTTTATCAAAACTTGGTCCAGAGTATGCAGTATTCGTCTCTACATTCCACACATTCAGATCTGCAACTGGTGCGGCTTGGAAGATGCCCTCACTCGATTCTTTTATTCAGCCTTTGATGCATGAGCAAGATAAGCTCATCAAAATGGGCACACTTAAAAATTCCAAAGCGCATGCACTTACTGTGCATGCAAAAGGAAAGGAAAATCCAAAGACCATCAAAAAGGAAAAGGGAAGAAGGAGCCTGATCCAAGAAAGGGAGGACATCCCAAACCCCCTGATGGATCATCTAGCTCAAAGGAAAGGAAAGGAACGAAAGGGAAATCAATGTGCAATTATTGCCATCGTGGTTTTCATCCTGAATCTGCATGCATGAAGAATACTATAGATCTTATGGCGCAGACATTCCAGCAACACAATCTTGGAGACCACATTCCTGAGAATGCTAAGAAGAAGTCTGGAGAAAAAGCACCAGATCCAAGAGGTAACGGGCATGCTTTGATTTCTATTCATTCTGCACCACAAGAATGGATCATCGATTCAGGAGCTCCACATCATATGGCTTCCTCAAAGGAGTCCTTTTCTTCTCTACATGCATACTCAGGTCCTCCCATTCTCATGGGGGATAATTCTGCAGTTGCAGCAACTGGACAAGGAAGAGTGCAATTCAAAGATGGAAGTTTTGAAAATGTCTTGCATATTCCAAGGCTTTCTGTGAATCTTCTCTTAGTGTATCATATGACACACACAGGCAGCGGAAGGAAAGTGGAATTTACCCAAGATTCCGTGAGCATTTATGACATGCAAACCAATTTGAAGATTGCATCTGGCAAGGTAAATGATCAATCTCGTCTGTATACATTTTCTGATTTTTTTCCTCAATCAGATTCTATTTTGCTACTTACGCATGCAAATGAAGAAAGTAGGATTTGGCACGAGAGATTTGGGCACTTGAATTTGAGATATATGCAACAAATTAGTAAGCAAGGGATGGTCAAAGGATTGCCAACCATTGAATTTTCAGATGGTGTTTTTAATGGATGTGCTCTTGGAAAACATCCACAAGAAAAATTCGAGAAGGGGCATGAATGGAGAGCCTCTTCACCTTTGGAACTTGTACACAGTGATCTCATGGGTCCATTTCCGGTGCTTTCAATGAGCAAAGCAAGATATGTGTTGTCATTTATAGATGATTACATGAGATTCACCTGGGTTTACTTCTTGAAACTCAAGTCTGAAGCTTTTCAACATCTAAAGATTTTCAAAGCGCATGCGGAAAATCAGTCTGGAAAATGCATCAAGATACTCCGCACAGATAATGGGACGGAATATGTCAACAAAGATATCAAGAATCTTTGTGATGAAGCAGGCATATAGTTCCTTACACTCCACAGCAAAATGGCGTGGCTGAAAGGAAAAATCGATCTTTGAAAGATATGGCTAATTGCATGTTGCATGCAAGATCTCTTCCATCGAAATTGTGGGCCGAAGCTATTAATTGTGCCTCATACATCCAGAATAGATCGCCTCATAAATTTGTTACTAGAAAAACACCTTTTGAGGCTTGGACTGGCATGCAACCTGAAGTTAGTCATTTCCGCATTTTTGGATCTCGAGTATGGGCCCGCATTCCTCCAGAGAAGAGAAAGGCTTTAGAGCCTCAAAGCAAAGCATGCATGTTTGTTGGATATTCTGATGAAGTCAAAGGGTACAGATTGCTTGATATCCACACTGAAGAGCTCTTTATTGAAAGGAGTGTAAAGTTTGATGAAGATATTTCACATGCACTAGTAGATGAACTTGTTTGATTTTAGGCTTCTGTGAAAGTTTTTTGCAGTGGTGTGATCCGGATTTTCCACAGTCTTTTGTTCATTGTGTCAATCCGGATCACACCACTGCAAGATGAACTTGTTACCAAGTTTCCATCACCACTCATTGATGAGTATGCAGATGAAACTTCATACCAGCATTCTGATGACGATGAGTCTCTTCCTGTGACCCCTGTTAGACCACCAGTTGTTGAACATCAAGATCATACTTCTGGACGTAGTTCGGAAGATTCTCGACCACCTTCAACACAAAAATGGCGCAGCATGAGTGATATCCTTGATGATCCTGCCTCTGTCCCTCTGTTTGAGGAAGATCCACAAGCACTCTTAGCTATGGAGCCATCCATGCCCATGCATGCTTATATGATGCATGGATCTGATCCACAAACTTATGCAGAAGCAGATGGGCATCCTGAATGGGAAGCCGCCATGGATGAGGAATATAACTCTCCCATTGAGAACCAGACTTGGGATTTGGTTCCGCTACCTTCAAATCGCAAACTTGTGAGATGCAAGTGGGTTTACCGGACCAAGAAAGCATCAAATGGCCAAGTTAGTCGATATAAGGCACGATTGGTAGCAAAAGGTTTACAGCAAGTACATGGTGTTGACTATGATGAGACTTTTGCTCCAGTGGCAAAAATGGATTCCATTCGGCTAGCTCTCTCCATTTCAGCAGCAAGAGGATGGGAGGTGCATCATATGGATGTGAAGAATGCCTTTCTTCATGGTGATCTCGAGGAGGAAATCTACATGGAGCAGCCACCGGGATACATGCAGAATTCATCTATGGTATGCAAACTAAATAAGTCTCTCTATGGCCTCAAGCGGGCACCTAGAGCATGGTATGCGAAGATGGATTCTTATTTGTTATCTCAAAATTTTGTACGCTGCAAATCTGATTCCAATGTTTATTTTCTGAAGAAAATTGACTCATTTTTTATCATAGTACTCTACGTAGATGATCTTTTGATAACAGGTAGTTCAGCTTCTGTCATTACTAACATCAAAACTGCATTGCATAAGCGGTTTTCTATGACCGACATGGGCTTGCTAAATTTCTTCCTTGGACTAGAGATCCATCAACGTGATTCTGGCATTACCATTTCTCAACCAAAATATGCGAGAGATCTTTTGGCACGATTTCACATGAGTGACTGCAAGCTAGCAGCCACACCTTTCTTATCAGGGATAAAGCTTGAGAATGGCAAAGACACACCATTGGTTGATTGCACATTGTATCGCCAACTTGTGGGAAGTCTTCTTTATCTCACTCACTCCCATCCTGATCTCTCCTATGCTATCGGAGCAGTTTCCAGATACATGCAGGAGCCACATGAGTTACACTGGAACGCTGCAAAGCACATCCTTCAATATGTCCAAGGGACAATCACCTATGGGATTCATTATGCAACCAACTGTTCTTTGAATCTCATCGGGTTCACAGATTCAGACTGGGCTGGCGACACCATTGATCGCAAGTATACTTCCGGTTATGTACTTAGTTTGGGATCCGACCCAATTTGTTGGTCAAGTAAGAAGCAGGCTGCCATTGCTTTATCATCAGCAGAGGCCGAGTATAGAGGAGCAGTCAATGCCACTATTCAGGCAATTTGGCTACAACATTTCCTATCTGAGCTTGGGATTAGTGTCCATCATCCAACTGTCATCTGGTGCGATAATCAAAGTACGCTAAAGTTTTGTAGAGATCCAGTGCAGAGGCAGCGTACCAAACACATCTAGATCCACATGCACTTCATTAGAGAACTCATTCATGATGGGATCATCGATCTTCAGTACTGTCCTAGTTCTGAGCAGATTGCTGACATCTTCACCAAGACTTTCACTGAGCAGAAGTTTCGATTCCTGCGAGATCGTCTCGGGGTGAAGGACACGACTGCCTAGCAGTTGTCTTTTCTCTACTTTTGCATTATATTTTGAAGGGGGGTTTTCTTCCCACTGGGTTTTCCCTCTTTCCTACTTTTTTATGCATTGTATATGGGTACCTAAAATGGCCGTGCTGCTGGGACTCATTCATTTTGCATCACACTCACCTAAGTTATGCTTAAGGGGGGGTGTTGGCGTACATGCACTTAGACTAGCTGTGTTGGTGTACATGCACCTAGATTAGCTCCAGTTAACTTATTACTTGCATGTGGCACATGTACACATTAACATAAGATAAAGCACACTTAGCTTTAGTTAGCTTTAGTTATTGCATGTACAACTAAGCTTAACTTAGTTGCTTTTATGTATTTATTCTAAAACTAATATTGTAGAATAAAATTTTTCATTCTTTTCTCAATTCTTGCTCGCTTCCTTCCTTCTCTTGCAAGCTTGTTTATTGTTTTGCAGATCTAGATCTGTGTATCTCAAAAATCTTACAAAACCTGATTTAACACATCCATGATCCTCTTATCTTTGCCGAGGGATGGAAACCCAACTCGGTGAGCTCCTGCAAGTAGTAAAAAAAAATTAGAGAGGATTATCATGCAAGACCTGGGTGCGAAATTCTTAACGAAAATATAAAGTAAGTTAACATAACAAGTAATGATAAACCATACCTAGAAGAGAAAAGGGAAGATAGCTAGAGACCCTAGGACCAGAAAGGTGGAGAGAAGAGCTCGAACCCTAGCAACCGACGAAAGAATGGAAAGTCGGGCGTAGAGCAGAAGCAATAGGTTAGTTACAAAAATGACCTTTCGCATTACCACTGTCGGATGCTACTTCAAACACGTAGACAGTTGGGATGAAACTAGGTGTTCGATTAAGGGAAAGAGGGACTACATGGTACCATTCATCTTCATAACTCACCCTGAGGATTGTGCAACTTGGTTGGGCGTATTTAAATTTATTATGATAATCAATTAAATCATGTATTGTGTATCAAGACTATAACCGAGAAGGATTTTACATCAAATATAAAACAAACACATGTGCAGTATATATTGACAATATATTGACATTAACTATTTGTGTATCTTGGTTGCCAATATTGCATGAGGGTGTATCCACCTCGTATTGTACTGACTTTATAAATAATTAAAATTTCAATCTTAATCCATGATTGTATTCCCTCCATAGTACATAGTCTATGTTAAGTAATATGTTATTATTATTTTTAATTTATTTAATATGTGTTAAGGGTAAGTAATATGTTATTATTTTTTTAAGTTATTTAATATGTGTTAAGGGTGAGACATGTGATAGATCCTTCTATGTGCTTGGTAGATTAGGAGTTAGATCGGAACTTTTATTTTATGTAATTTAATCGAGATAAAATATTTACAAAACAAGACATGACATTAGAACATCTCTTCCATACTGGGCGAAAGAGGTCTCTCTACACAATAATATTTTTTTAAGTAATAAAATCTATAAAAAGTAGTGACTCAATGAGGAGTGAGGTAACCAACACTATATCATTATTTACTATTTATCATTATTTACTATTTATCATTATTTAATGAAAATCATACCCCTCATCCCTCAAGTAAACCATGAGTATTTCCACATCTATTTTACTAATTTAAATATTTCTTTAACCACTTCATTTGTGTAGAAACACAAACGTAGGATAACTTATATTTCACTCTCCACGAGTGCCATGGTTTTCATGAACTCTTAGCCTTCTCCGAAATACATGACCTATCTCAGCTCCTTGGCTTATTGAATCTTATAAAATTATTTCCCTATAAAAAAATTATACTCTCCCCATGTCCCACCCTTACCAATCTTCCTGTGCTATTGCTCTTAGCTTTTTTCACCCTACAATCTATAGAATATAAAGAAGAAGAAACCCTATGCATATGCTCGATGCAGTCGAGACAAAACAATTTTCCGCAAAAAGGAAGTGGAAAGTAGGGTAAAGGAATTTAGAGCTTACCTAGTGTTTCAAATTTGTTTTTCTCTTTAGCTTTATACAATTTTTTTTTGTCACATTTTACAACATATTTTTAATACAATTTATTTTCATGACAACTCTATATATATAAACAATGTTTTGAGGAGATACACAGGGATATCTGATGGTTGATAAAATATTTTATAAGTTGACTTGATGTCATTGACCTGGATTTTTATATTGGGAAGCACAAGGTGTCTTGATGATGGGTTATATTATGGTGTATGGTGTTTTATTATAGATATACTTTTTTATGATATGAATGTTTTATATGGGACATACAAGGTGTTTACTTCATATCACATCATATAGATGACACAACATGACACTTTATTTCATGTTGATTATTATTTTTATATATGTTGATTGTACATTTTATATGCAACAGTCACAAGGGTGTGTTTATTTCATGGAACATATGAAGAGGGGCTTATCTACCAAAATTCATTAATTTTTTTTATTCATGATTCCTTAAAAACTTCTCTTTTCGAATAATAAAACATAAGTCAGTAAATTAAGTTAATGAAGAAACTAAATACCAAAATAGCTAGGCTCTCTAATTGTTCCAAAAAAATACAAATAGGGAAGAAGACTATGAAGGAAGAAATTCAATGTTAGTGACAAGAGATATGCACCAGATTTAATATTTGTCATTTTCCCCTTTGATTTATCAGTTTTCTAAAGTACAAGGAGATAACCTGTTTGGTGGCAGTAGAATTTTTCTTAGTAACAATGGGAAGAGCAAGCTCATTTCCTTCTTCTCTGTTTTTCCTAGGTTATCTTCCATTTCTTGCAATTTTTCTTATTTTTTCTAGTAGAAGGTTTGATTTTTAATACCCATGCTAATAGAAAATATTTTTAAAGATAACTTGTTGAATTTTTCATATCACAGAGGTTCCAAAGACATTATTAATGCTAAGTTCTATCTTTTTTTTTTTATCATCTAAATGTCTATGTACAAGTCCTTCACATCTTAAACATTTTTGAAACGAGTTTCGATCAATAGTTCTCATAGGAATTGGTCAAACAACAAGTTGTAAGCATTCCTTTTATCGATAAAATAAAGCATTTTTTAGTTTACAACTTATATCTTTCCAAAAAATTTACTTACATTGATGAGCAGTTTATGCTGAAAATTTAGTGAGCACTTGTGAGATTTACTTTACAATTTATACATATATGTGTAGCCTTGTTGCTAAAGAATATCTGCCTAAGTTTGCTCATAAAATATTTATTTATTTCAATTTATATATATATATAATATATTTTATTTTTACTTTTTTCTGAATTAGGCTATTCTATTATGTACAAAAGTTGAAGATGCAATTACTGTGCAGGCTTTACAACGGGAGCCTGCTGCCATAGATCCTGGCAGACGGGCTCAAGCCTTTGGCCATGCGTGCAAAAAACTCAGAAATTCCCACGCAGGGGAGGATCATGAAAGTTCCCACGCAGGGGAAACTAGCAACCAGAACAACGACCATCAATCCCTTTAGAGGAGGACCCAAAACCGAAACGGTAACCATCAGTCCCATGCAGGGGAATGCCATGGAGGCGTAATTTCTCATTCCAAAGAACCCCAAAACACTTAGACATGTTGACCCCAGAACAAAGACACGTCGACCTCAAAACATTGACACGTCGACCCCAAAACAATGTCACTGAGACTCGTCGACGACTGAAACAGAACAAAACATAGACATGCAATGACAAGTGGACGAGGTAACCTGACCCGAGAAGCCAAGAGCCAACACCCAGACAATAGTTCCCGAACTGGAGCCGCGTGCTAATCTTCCAACTCCTCCTCTTCCGGCTCCTCCTCCACTATCGGACAGGGCCTGTAGTAGTCCTGCTCCAGCACTTTCGTTGCAGCTTCCTCAGCCTCTGCAGGTAGAGAATCACTGCTGTCCTTGTGAGGAGTTGGAGCCTCGACTGTCTTTCCCTTGTCTTCCTGAGTTGCAATGGCCTTATGGATTTCTTCTTGCGAGGGAGTAGGAACAGGCGGAGAACTAGTGCCTCCTTCCTCCTCCGGTTCCTCAATGAACAAAACAGAGATATGAGCGTTGATACTCGGCCTGGTCAAACGGCTGTCAAAAGAGAAGATGGCCGAGCCAAAGAAGGGTGCGCCAGAAGTGCCAGAGGAGCTGGCTTCCAGGAGTTGGGCAGGCTAGGAAGGATGAGCGAAGGTTGAGCTGGGGCAGTGACAGAAGTAATGGCAGTGCGGGCAGTGACAGGGAGGGCGGAATTCCTCTACAGCGGGGCATCGTGAGGTTCCCCCTCTGCTGGAGCCCCTGCAACTCAGCAGCCATAGGCGTTCACGAGCCATGCTGGTGGGGAGAATCAGGGAGTGATTCAGCCAGACGAACAGGTGCAGGTTATGACAAAACAGGGCAGAGCATCCCTGAACCAGGAACTAGATCCGAATTACCCAGAGGTCTGATTGCAGACGAGCAGGAACGCATAATTCAGAGGGCATGAGGCTAGGAGGGCGGATAGGGCCGTTGTTTATAGAGCTTCCAGCTCTACCTCGGTGGTTTTCCGCCATTAAAGCTGCAGTCAAATCCATTGCAGAGCCGAGAGGGGGAGCGCAGCCAAGAGAGGCCGAAGCGTGAATGCCTCCGGCCTGCCAGCGTGTGACTATTAAAGCCACCGTCCTAGAATTGCCATTACCGTCGTTGCCCATTTGTGCCTTGCGCGTGATGGGCACGTGGTCTCCTCAGGACCTCTGTCCCATCAACCGGAAAAACTTAACGATCACCCACATCCGGGAGATTGGCGTCATGTTGGACCAGGTGTAGGCATTCCTAAGCTTGTGCATGATTTTCTAAAATATCAAAAGTGTCTGCCTGTAGAGCAAGGGCGCTTTCCACCCCAATGTTGGCGAGTAGATCAACAACTTTGTTGCCCTCTCTTCTTATGTGGTTGAAGGTGATGGCTCGGTTGTTGAGTAATTCCTGCTCCAGAGTTTCCAACCTTGCTTCCATCCTCCAGCTTGTGGCTATTTTTTTTGCATTTGAGCTATTCAGGAGGCGCTGGGCCATATTGATCAGAATTTGGGAGTCACCCTCGACCTCTAGGGGGATTAGGTTGTTTTGTCTTGAGAGAATGATCCCTTGCCAGAGACCTTCCAACTACGTTGAGTTGTTTGTGTCCCAACCTATATTTCCCAAAAAGATATATTGAGGCTTGCCTTTGTAGTCTCGGATGATTCCCCCATAGGCAGCCTTCCCAGGATTTCCTTTCGAAGCTCCATCGAAATTGAGTTTATAGGAATGCTTAGATGGGGCTTTCCACATGGTCTGTTCTGTTCTGCTGCTATTGCGTTTGATGGAGCTGGAGGACTGCACTGGAAGCTGTAGATTCCAGTTGTTCCATATAGCTTTCTCATGGTCTTGCCTTGGGAGATCGCCTTTATTCCATGTTCTGAGCTTCAAGGTTTCTTCCAGGTTCTCACAAACCTTTCTCCAGATGACATCATTTGGGGAGTACTGGTCTTTAAATATTCTCTTGTTGCGTTCCTTCCATATATTCCATAGAAGCAGGCCAGGAAGTAAGCGCCACAGGTGGTTAAGAATGTCACATTTGTACGGATTTAGTGGCCAATGTCTTAATGTGTTTGTTATGTCATTTGGAAGCCTGCATCTTCTCTGACTCCTGAAACTGGCCTTTTCCCATAGTAGATTAGCCAAGGGACAGTCATCCAAACGATGCTGAGTAGTTTCCTCGTGAGATTTGAAATTTATACACATGGAAGGGCCATGATAGTTTCTTTTACGGAGTTTTTCCCAAGTAAGAATTTTTTTGTGCCCAACCTGCCATAAGAAGAGTGATACTTTTGGCCATGAATCTAGCTTCCAGATTTTGGACCATATTGGATCTTGAGTGGAGGGGTCGGTGCTTACAATTTTGTAGGCTTCTGCAGTGGTGAAGGCCCCCTTTGGCTTGTGGCCCCATCGTAAGATGTCTTTGTTCTCTGAGTGTCTGATGCTTCTTCGTTGTAGCTCTCTCTCCAGCTCAAAGGTGAAGGGATGTTCCTCATTCCTGGTTAGTTGTATACCCTGCTTCCATTTTCTATACCCGAGCTCGTCTTCCTGTTCCCAGAATTCCCAATTTTTTTTTGTTGTTGGTCTTCGTCGAAGAAATTTGAGGGAATATGTAGGAGCCCATTGAGCTTTGACATTTGGTTCCAAGCGTCCGTCCAGAATCTGGCTATGCGACCATTTCGGACTTCCCAGAAGCTGTGTTGCTGAATCAACTTGAAGTGTTGTTTGGCTGCATTCCATATCAATGAACCCTGGGTGGTTGGAGTGTAGCGTATGAGTTCCTCCTGTGGCTTGTTGTTATCATACTTAGCATTCCATATGAGAGCCCAGGGTTTTCCAGATGAGGAGAGTCATTGCCACCATATTTTGGCACCCATAATTGCATTGCTATGATTTGGGTCTCTCAGACCAATACCGCCTTTTTCCTTAGAAGTGCAGACAGTATTCCATTTTATCAAGGCCCATTTATGATTGGTTGAGGTTTTTCCCCAGAGAAAGCCTCTTTGAATGTCTCTTAGCCGCTTGAGGACCCATTTGGGAGCTGCCAAGATGGAGAACAAATAAAGCGGCATTGCCTGCAATATTGCCTTAATTAGAACAACTCTACTAGCAATGTTCAAAGACCTGTAAGTCCATCGATTGAGTCTCTGTTCAATCTTTTCCAAGAGCCTTCTCCAAGCCGAGTGCTTAAGAGAGGAGGCTATCATGGGGGCGCCAAGATAAGTGGACGGAAGAGAGGCAACGGGAAAGCCTAGAATTCTTGCCACAACTATTTTGACTACTGGTGGAGTGCGAAAGAAGAAAATTTGCGATTTGGACTTGTTAATGGTAGCACCAGAGGCCTCAGAGAAGTCATTGAGCAGGGATTTGTAACGGGAGGCTTCCTGAAAAGAGGGGTAGTCGAAAAGCATATTGTCATCTACAAACTGCTGGTGAGCGATTGCAGGGGAGTTGTGGATGGAGAGACCTTTGAGCTGCTGGGAGAAATGAGAGTGCTTTATAAGGCGACCAAGACCTTCGGCCATAAGGATGAAGAGGAAGGGAGAGAGGGGATCCCCCTGCCTAATGCCCCTAATGGCCTGAAGGGTTGTGAAGGGAAGCCATTGACCAAAATGGAGAAAGAAGAGGAAGACATAAGACTCATAATCCATCGAACCCACATGTGGGAGAAGCCAAAAGCATTAAGCATTTTTTGAATGTATGACCAACTAAGTTTGTCAAAAGCTTTGGATAGGTCCAGTTTTAAGATCATACCTGGCTGCTTATTTTGCTTGAGCGAATGGATGATCTCATGCGTTAGGATAATTCCGTCCAGAATCTGTCTGCCTTCGACATACCCCGACTGTTCAGGTGAAATGAGCATAGGGAGAAGTGGTTTCAGTCGATTGGAAATTACCTTTGAGATCACTTTGTAGATGACATCGCATAGAGCAATCGGTCAGAATTTGTCTGGCACGACAGATTGCTCTTCTTTTGGGATGAGAGCTAGAAAAGTGGAGTTAAGAGATGGTAGTAGCCAGTGAAGAGTTCTCGATTCCTCCACGACCTCCCAAACCTCAGTTTTAATCAAGTCCCAGAAGGAGTGGAAGAAGGTTGTAGTGAAGCCATCCAGGCCTGGTGCTTTACCCTCTTTAGTTGAGACATAGCAATATCCACTTCCTATGTTGAAATAGGCCGTAGGAGAAGTTCATTGTGCTCCGCATTTATGAGTTTGGGCACATGCTGAATAATTTTGTCAATTGCCGGTCCTCTGTCCATATTTTGCTCTTGATGCACCTCTTTAAAGTGTGTTAGGAGTTCCTTCTCGATTTCCTCATGTTGTTCGACTCTAGTTCCATCTTGTTTTTTGAGGAAAGGAATGTTGTTGTGCATTTTGTGTTGTATTTTTGTTCTGTGAAAGAACTTGGTGTTCCTTTCCCCTTCTTTTAGCCATCTGACTCGAGATTTCTGCTTCCATAATATTTCTTCTTGCTTCCGCCTTTCTTCAAGCTGTGAGTGAATGCTCTGTTCTTCCTTTAGAGTGTCCTCTGTGTGACCTTCTGTTATGACTTTTTAGTGAAGGTTGGCCATGCTGGTCAGTAGATTCTGTTTCTCTTTGAATATGTTGCCAAAGGTCTCCACATTCCAACGTTTTAAGTGGTACTTGAGATTTCTTAACTTTTGTTGGAATTGGTACATTTTGGAACCCGCTAGTGGTGTGAACGCTTTCCAAGTGGATTGGATGAAGTCCTGGCAATTCGGGTGAGTGAGCCAAAAGCTCTCAAAGTGAAAGGGTGCCCTCGTGACATTGCCAGGACGTTGCCACTGAAGAGAAATCGGCCAATGGTCCAATCCTGAATGGGGTAGGATGGCTGCCGTGATGTCCCCTCCTATCCGAATCCAGTTGTCTGAGACTAGGAATCTGTCAAGTTTAGAAGCGATATGATGACTCCCACTTCTTCTGTTGCTCCATGTGTATTTGCCATTGTAGAATTGTTGGTCAATGAGAGAAGCATTACTGATGAATTCTTTGAAGATATTCGACTCTTGATCCAATTTGTTTCTTCCACCTCTCTTCTCATCTAGGTGAGTGATCATATTGTAATCTCCTCCTGCTATCCATAATGGGTGTTTTTTGAGGCTATTCATAGTTTCTAAAGTGTTAAGAAGCTCTGCTTTTGTCCTTGCATCTTGAGGGAATTACACATTGGTGAGGAGCCCGTGCATGTTAGTGCCCAGCAGATGGAAGTTTGCTTGTATAAAATAGTGCGAAGCATGGAAGTCTGTAAGGGATAGCATTCTTGCATCCCATGCTATGGCAAGCCCACCCAAAGCTCCTGAGGCATCTACTGCGATGGATTGACAGCCTACCCAGGCTTTAGTGAGGAGTCTCTCTAGAGTATCATTGTTACATTTCATTTCATGTAAGAAACATATTTGGGGCTTTTCAATCTATATCATATTTTTGAGGATTCTGAGTTTTCTGGGGCCATTTAGCCCTCGCATATTCCATGAGATGAGCTTCATTACTCAACGTTGGGGGAAGGTTTGTAGTACTTTGTCAACTTTGCGTATCTGCCTGAATCTACCAGGATCTTCCCAACTTCTATTGTCCTTTGGAGCTCTGTTTTCCGACCTCTTTTTTCGAAATATTTGGTTTTGAGCCCACCATCCCAGTGGCTTCCTGGCTGTATGCTGAGTTGTCTTTGCTGGTATGCTTTTGAGATTACCATTTCCAGTTTGTTTAGCTGGAGTTCTGTAATTTTGTCATAGTCCCTTTTGTGGCAAACCATTTCTAGTTGTTGGATATCTAATCCATTTAGATCTATGCTTTCCTGCTCTTCCTCCATGTGCTGCACCTGACTTCCTTCAGTTGTTGAAGGATCCATGCTTTGGGTTTGATCCATGGTGTCATCTACCTCCATGTTTTGCGTTTTCTCTTGTAGCTTTTCATGAGAGACATCGGGTCCAGTTTCAGAGTCCTGCTGAGGTTGGGCCTTATGGGAGAGATCTGAGGTCTCCGAGTTGGGCTTATCATTACTGGGAGGTTGAGAGAGATTTTGATTTGGATCCAGAGATTTAGAGTCTTGGTTTAGGATCTCGAAGCTGTTACTGGTTGAAGGGAATCCAGCTGCATTGTGCATGGGCTTTTTCCCAGTCTGGGGCTTTTTGTGCGAGCGCTTTCGACTTGGGGCTTTGGTAAAACCATCTTGAGATAGGGGATTGGATGGCTCGGCAGTCTTGTTCATGGCGTTTAAAGGGCAGTCCCGAAACAGATGGCCATGGGCATGAAATTTCCGGCATCGAAAGGGAACATGTTCATAGTCTAAGGGTTGGATCCATTCATTATCATGATGAGCAAGACTTACCGTATCTGGTAGGGGCTGGTCTAGGCACATGAAGACGCAGATCCAAGCATATGAAGTGTTTCGCTGGAGCTTTGTTTCTTCTGCAGCCTTTATGTATTCCCCCAGACCGTTACCTATTTCCTTGAGCAGTCGTTCTTCCCAATATTCATCCGGAAGTGAGTACATTCGTATCCAGACCGGAGCCCAGGTCAGGTCTTCCTTGTCCGGGTTGAATCTGGCTACCCAGTCTCTGAGGTATAGTCCCGCTGAGTTGAAGAAGTAGGGCCCCTCGTCCATGATTCTGTACTTGTCTTCCAAGCAAAGGAAGATGGCAGTGAAAAAACCTTTTGGACCCAGGCGCAGGGTTACATGTCCTTTAGGTTTCCATTTGGCAGCTCTCCAGCCACGCAATGCTTTCTCAGTTGGCCAGAACCCAATGAACTTTCCTATGAGGGCATGATCCCTCATGTATTGGATGCGTTCATCAATCACCTAACCTGGTAGCTCTATTCTTGGCCTCACTGCTGCAATGGGCTTGCAGGTGCTGTAGGTTATTTTTGGTGTGTCCTCTGCTATGTCCGTTCTTCCTTGATTAACCATTGTTTTATGTGCTTGCTGGCTTGAATCTATATTCTTGTTGTTTTCCCCATTATGTGCTTTGAGCGCCTCCTCATCTACTGACCCAAAGATGATGGTCACGTCCTTGTCAGTCTGCATGTCAATATTCCTAGGGGAGAGCGGCTTCGCTCACCCCTGTGGTGGATCCATGGATGTTACTGCCGTGCCCCCTGCAGCTTTTGGCTGATGCTGCAGAAGGTCAGGTCCTCGTTGGGTGGATCGAAGGGCCGTGCGACGCCGTGTCGAAGGTTTGCATAAACCCTAACAGTCGAACTTCGGCTCCAATCCTCTCCGCTTACTTTTCTCGCTACCTCAGCCCCAATTCAAAACATTTATTTCAATTTATATTACTATTCGTTTTCCCATGTTAATGTTATTATGTATTGTAAATTTTGTATTTTTTGCTCTCTATTTTGAAACTATACATAGTGTTTATGTTTTCTTTCCTTTGTTGTATATAACTTTTGTAAATAAGTAGATCATAACAGTAAGGGCATTAAATTTTGGGCCTAGTCCCATTATCTCACTTTCCTAGTGAGATTTGAGAGTTTTTTGGCGAAGTATAAAAAAAATCATCCATCAACATCTTTTGGTGACTCCAATGTGGAATATCAATCCACATAACCCTAGTTTATTAATATTTCTAGCTATACGACCATTGAGTTCCCAAATCAACCAAATATTTCAATCCAATTGAATGATCAGTGGAATATCACACATTTTGTATTCAATTGCATCCACAATAATTCAAATTCTTTCGCCAAACTTGAAAATATTCAACTATTATCAGATGGGACATTGAATTATGAGAGAAGAGAGAAGCCTTAGAAAGGCATCTCCAAGGGCATGTTGCTAAAAAATAACTGGCTTTTGACTAGTGAAATGCACTTATCTAGGATATTCATGGACAAAGTCCCAAGTTAATTTTATTGGTGAGGACTAAAGATGAAAGGTTATTCTTTTCATCCAAGTTCATCATCAATTCCATCAAGACCTTACTTATTCTTCAAGGAATATCTCCCATTCAGGAATAATCATGTCTAGAACTAAAGCTTCTACTCAATATTCTTCCTCTTCTATGCCATCTTCATCATTCGCTTAATCCTCTATTCAAATTGTGAATATCTATTATGTATTTAATCCTATTTAGTCTACAAAAAATCATGCCAAAGTGATAAAGAAATATGGACTATTTAAATTTAAAGAGGACATGAGTGCCTCTCCATGGCATGTGATTTCTCCCTTGAATCTAACCCCTCCTAATGCACCACTACCTAAGTTCAAGGATCATATAAATAAATCTTCAGGTGATCGTACAATCACAGTTAATGAGCATCTAATAGTATTCTCAAATTGTTATCATAATATTGGGACCATTGATAATGACACATGTATGCACATTTTTGTTAATATTTTTACAAGGGAAGATAACAATCGATTTTTTCAAGATACATCTTAAGGTTTTCTCTACTTCGACAAAAAAATTCTATTGGTTTAAATCCATTTATTTCCAACCACATTGCCATGTTGATATTTTACAGGAGTATAATAATTTCGTCTTCATGAAAGGTGAATCTATCAAATATTTTAATTAACACTTTACTAAATTATACGATCCAATTCCTGAGATCATCATGCCATATAATCAAGCAGCCATGATGCATTATTACAACACCATCGATTAGAAGAAAAAAATGCTAAAAATTTAGGGTTTTCACTTCAAATCTAATTGGAGTCTGAGGAGAAGTCACATTAGACCGGTCTGCCATTAGAGGATCATACAAATTAATCTGACATGTCCTTAATACTTGAAATCATGCAAGGCATGAGTAACCTGATGTTTTCCTTTGAAAGGAAGATCACAACACAACCTCACGCTAAGGCTTCAACTTCAATGCCTATAAGGAATTCCTCCCAAGCTTATCAACCAAATGCTCACCTCTCTCATCGATGGTGTAATTTTTGCAAAGAATATTGTTATAGGCCATTTTGTCACATCTGGTCAATATGCCTTCAACTAGATCAATCAACATCCTCTCACCTCCTTTTCATCATCCTTTCACAAATCCATAAGCATGAATCATTCTAATCCCTAAGTTTCTTCCTAAAAACACCTTGGTTCAGTCATTTTAAGGACCAACACTCCCTGGCCTCCTACTAGACATTGTTGACTACCAGGTTTTAATAATCTTCACCTGCGCTGATCACCAACAGGTTTCTCAGTGTTGGGTGTGCACTGATTCTAGGATCTATTGTAACTATTTACCTCAGATATAAGTGTTGAATCCTATCATATCCTACCTTGGATTTTTCATCCCTTATCCCTTGAGCTCATAGTCCCATTAAGAGTGGATTTGAAGCCCAAATTGGTAAAAGGATAAGAATTCATGAACTACCTCCTTCACCTATATATTTACTACCATCCATAGGCAAGGGGTTGGATTTTGGAGAGTGATTCTACCCTTATGTTGTTGATGTGAGAAATATCTTTCCATGCATTAGGGTGATTAGAGGTGCACTTTTTGACAAGGAAAGGACAAGTCATCTTGGAGGAGCTCTTTTATAGGATCAACACTTATTTTTGGTTGTAACTCACTCCATTTCTATTAATGCAAAGAGTTATTTTTTTTCCTATATATGATGTTATGGTTTCATATATTACAATACTATGTTGATCTATTGAATAAAATGATTCGATGATGCTACATAGATTCTGTGGATCAATGGATTGTGTTATTTGACTATGTAAGTTCTAATAATAACGACCAGAGCTAGGATTGGAGCATTCAAGCCAAGGAAGGAGTGAAGCATACAATAGATTCCAGGTAGGATTCATCCTGTTATCTACTTACTTTAAGTAAAACATTAGTCCCTTTGTCATTCTGATATTCTAGGCCAGTCCCCTAGACCTAGGGAAGATACTTTTGTCTGTAGTCGTAGATTTTGCATAACAAATTAGCAACCATATTGGGGAATTATGTATTCCCTTAGTGGTTTCTTTGTCCATTGTGCATTTCTTACATCTTCTTCAGACCTTTACTATCTTACTTAGTTAAGAATAGACCTAGGAAGACATTCCATTGGGTCTCAATTGCAATCCTTGTGTTAGAACTTTTCATCCCTAGACTAGCGCACCCTTTGGTCCTGTGACAGAGCATTTCACCCCAATTGAGCCTTATTTGTTCCTAGATTGCATAACATTGGTGCCTCCTTTACACCTGCATTGGCCCCATTTCATACACAGTTTTCATTCTTCATTGATTTTCTCTCTAATCAACCTTGCTCCAGTTTCTCTTCCTTGAGGCTTTGAGTGTTTTGTGGTCTCTTTGAAGCCTCCATTTTGTTTTCTTTCATTTTTTTAGTGCCTTTGGTAAGGATTTGTTTAGATTTTCCTTTGTTCTTATCATTAGGTCATTTGCAAACTGATTTTTTTGATCATCGAGTTCTTGAAATAATTGGTGTTTTAGTCATCATTCTGAATAGTTTCTTTTATCAATTATTAAACATTATATCTTATTTTTTATCTAAAAATTAAGTGAACCAAAAAGAAAAAACTATGCATTATGAATTGCATCTAGGATATGAAATTAGAATTCCATAGTGTGAAATTGCATGTTTTTTCTTTCTTTTTTGAAAAAAAAGTCCCCCCTCAATTATGTATGAGTGTTAGCCACCTTTGAGTGTCATCTCTTTTGATTTTTGAAATTTTCACCAAATTTTAGTTTGATCTCTTTGTTCATGCAATCTCAGATTATGTTTGATTTCTTTGGAATCCTCCCATGTTTGTTTTGAATAATTATCTTGCGTAGATCACATTTGCATAGTTAAAATTCTCATTTTCACAGCAAGAAAGGAAATTGTGCATAGATTACATTTGCATAGTTTTCAGGGAAATCATGCATAGATTACATTGCATGGTTTGGCATTTTTTAATGCTTTAAATTGACTTGGAACAGTGAAATTGAAATATCTAGTTGGGAAGTTTGGTTTGTTGCATATTTGATTGTTGCATCATTGTTTTCACCACTTCCCTACACTAGATAACTTTCGTCAAAAGTAAAATAGTTTCTTTTGTCATGTTAGTTGCATCATAGGTGTGTTTAGGTGACATTGAGTCTTGAGCCTTAAAATTGAAACTTAATTGGAGATAAACATTAAAATTTATTTAATCAACCTAAGGAGAATTTGTAACATTAACGCAAAAATTTAGAGGTCTAAGCTAGAGATGTGTTTCAGTGTCATTAAACGTAGGAGTTGTCATTGTTTTCCAGTGTTCTATCTCAGGGGTGATATCTTGTTCGATGTACGTGAGTGTATGGGATCGTTCTCCATGTAAGGGTATATTGGACGATATATTGGACGATGCTCCTCGCACGTAAAGTATGTGGGAACACTCTCATCAAATGGTTACGCATTAGAAACACTATTATGGAATGCACTTCGACGTACCATCCATTATATTTTGGAAGTCCCTTATAGGTTTCTATCCTCACCATAGGTAACCGAGTCGGCTATATGATGTACCATGATACACTGAATACAACATTTTAGGAGATTGACTGCACATACGTTAATTCCTTGGTTCACCAAGGTGTATAATGCACTTCATAGTTGCTTAGTAATCCTTTATGCCTTTATTACCCCTTTTTTTTATTTATTTTTGTTGTTAATTTCTAAAATCAATTAATTGACTGTGGAATAAAATCCTCCTCGTGGGAAAACTCCTTAATGGATATTAGGTTGAGACTAATGGAACCAATTATTGAGTATATGAGTCAAGGAAACCCCTCTAACAAGAATCTTGGTCCTTTTCCTCCTTTTATAAATACTGGTGCTCCTTATATGGCAATGTTGCCCCTTCCTATATTTACCATTGGTTTTCTAATTTGGTTGTTTTCGACCCCTATGGTTTTGAATGTCCAAAATTATTCTCAACCATGCTCTCCTCAACCTAAACAATGTCAAACTCAAGTTTACCATTTTCGTTCTTCAACTATTGTATCTTCGTCCCTTTCTTCTTCTTCCCCTGGTGAAATTCTTGATTCTAGTAACCAAAAATCTAAGAAGAAGAAGAAAAGGATGAACAAGAAGAAGAAAAATAAGCAGGGGGCCAACCAAGCAACCATTTCTCCCCATGCAACTAATATGGGGGAACCTTCTAATCATCCCCACAAATATAAATTCCCTTGCATGTTATGTAAGGGTAACCACCTTCTTAAATATTTTCTTGGTATTCCCGAGGTATTAGAAGTGTGGTCCACAGGCTCACATCAAGCTTTTTCATCATCTTATGAGATCATGCTAGTGATAAACCATCGACTAGTGACAGTAAGGTCCATGAGAAAGAGGATAAAGTCAAATTTACTTGTAATTTATGTGAAGGGATTCATCATATTCACGTTTTTCCTTATAGGAAAAAGCCTCAAAAGTGTTGGAAAACCTTACAGATTCTCAGGCTCATCTTCCAGTTGGTGATCGAAAGCTTTCTCGCAATCCTCCACTAATTAATGAAGTGAATGATCAGAATCTGCCTCTAGTCAATCCCACTCTCTCTAAATGTGAATCTCATGAGTCCATTCCCAACCAATCATTGGTTGATAAAATGGCTGACTTTATTCTACCATCAGTTGATCTTGCCTTTCCCATAGAGAGTCAAATTCATATCACTCATGTTCTTCTCTTTTCTTCAGGTACCAACGAATTGGGGGATATTTCTCTCATTCCCACGGCACAAGGGGAAAATACTCCCATTCCCACATCATTGGAGAGAAGTTCCCCTATTCCCATGGCACACAGGGGAAGTTCTCCCATTCCCATGGGACCCCTGAAAGTAGCATGGTCAATTCCTTTGATTGGAGTCAACTGATAGGATATCATATTCCTCCTTACGTGCCCTTCCAAATCGTAGTACATGCTTATAATGTGCTCGTACCTAGCATAATCATAGATTAAGGTGCATTTGTTAGTATTATGTCCTAAACTACTTGGCAAACTTTAGGTTCTCTGCATCTTATGCCTATTACCCAGAATCTATTGGCTTCTAATAAAGGAACCAATCAAATTTTAGGGATCCTTCCTATGTTTCCTATTACTTTGGGAGGAAGTACTATCTATATTGATGTGATGGTAGTCCAAGGCCCTTTGGATTTTAATTTACTCTTTATGATGACTATTTTTATGTCATGGGAGTTCTTGTCTCTTCACTCTTTCGTGTAATGTATTTCCCACATGAAGGAAGAATTGTGACTATTGATCAGCTTTCATTCATTGGTCCTAATTTGGCTCCTAATCAAACAGCTTCCCTAAATGGCCCTTATCTTTCCTGCCATGGGTTAGTTATGTGGAAACCTATCCCATTCACATACCTACTAATAAATATGAGCCTTTCACTGTCTGCTCAACTTGTTTCAACCTAGATTCAGTAGGTGATATGGTGAATCATTTACTGGGGGGCATTAGATCCTAATATTTCCCTTGGATCCCTTGACATATATCCCTTCCATAGTATTTTTCTCCCATCTGATGACAACCTCTTGGAAGCCATGGGCTTTTGTGGGTCATGATCAAGGTTCTTTCAAGCATAGTTCCTTTTCTGGTGTCAAGCTCCTTAAAAAATGAAACCAAGTGTTGGAGCAGAGTTCCTTTTCTTGTGTCAAGCTCCTTAAAAAATGAAAGAAGGTTTCAGAGCAAAGTTCCTTTTCTTGTGTCAAGTTCATTAAAAACTAAAACAAGGTCTATAGTAGAGTTCCTTGTCTTGTGTCAAGTTTGTTAAAAAATGAGTCAAGGTTCTTGAGAGCAAAGTTCCTTATCTTGTGTCAATCACATTAAAAAATGAAACAAGGTTCTTCAGAGTAGAGTTCATTTTCTTGTGTCAAGCTTGTTAAAAAATGAAACAAGGTCTTGAGCATGGTTATTTTCTTGTGTCAAGCTCATTTAAAAATAAAACAAATCCTCTTATAATTTGGGTCTTTGATTAGATCTCGTAAATTCCGAGTCAAGTCTTTCACTTGATATCGTAAATGAACCTTCATTCCATCCACCTGTTAGTAACTAGTAGTCTACTTAGGAGCATGCAGTGAAACTTGGGGGGGAATGTACCTTGAATTGAGTCATTATGTTGGGGGCATGCAAACTTATTTCAGGCATAGTTTTCCTCGTTTCAAGCTTGGGTAAAAATGAAACCAATTTCAAGCATAGTTTCACATGTTTCAAACTTTTGTAAAAATGAAACCATTCTCATCCTATCTCTCATGATTTCCATTTTTTATCAACTTATTTTTTCGAGATGAGCCTTGATTTTCTCATTCCATCATCACCATTTTCTTGCCTGGCCATACGCTTTCACTTGGATTTTACCCTTTCCCGAGGAACCATTGCGATGAGCAGTTTTATTAGCCTGTCTCTTCAACTCTAAATGTTTGGAGTAGTTCCATCATGACTGGAACCAGTTTCTATCCTTTACACCACTCGTTCCTCTAGGTGGAGTCCTCTTTTGGCTTTTTTCAGACTCCCAAAATATGAAAATATTGTTGAGCACTTATCTTTTCGAGCTCATTAAAGTAATTGAAAATACATCTACTCAGTATAAGTTTAACCCTTTTCCAGACTAAGATAGACTCACTATGAAAAACGAATACCTTAATTGGACATGGCTAAGAGGTTCTCTTGGGTATTATTTTCTACCTTTTCGGACCTAAGGGACTATCTATGAAAAGGAACATCTAGAGTTTTCTTTTCTCCTTTTTTTCAAGCTCTCTAAATATGAAAAATTTGTCAACTTATACCTTCTTCGGACTCGTTAAAACATAAAACAACGATGGACTCATTGTTTATGATGGAACCAAACCACTCCTTCTCTGGGTTTGTTAAATATTCTCTGATGGATTCATCTGAAGGATGAACTTACAGATTAAGCATATGTTATCCTCCTCAAGCTTGTTAAAAAATAAAGAGGTATTGACCAGTATGTTTGGGGAAATTTGGAAAACATGGTACTCCATTTGTTAATGGCAATGAGTCACTCTTCAACATGACACTCTTCCACTTCATATTCATGGATGTTGGGTTGGGAAATATACCTATATTTTGGTTTATCATATTGTTTCAAAGCCTCCACTTTTGGTTTCAAGTCAATTCTTCCAAATCCATTCGTTGTCGCCATTGTGTTGAAGAGAATTCGTTCAATTAATATCTACTACAATACTCTTAAGTCTTCATTCCATGTATGCCTTTCCTCATCCAGTTTTGTATCAACATCATTCTAATCATTTTGTCTCAAATCATCATACCCGTTTCGTGTCGTTGATGGAGGATAAATCAAGGCCCTCTTGCGACGGTTCACTTCCTGTCAATATCAACTTATTATCCAGGCAGTTGACTTAGAAACATCCCATGGTACCTTAGTACTTGCATACATCAATGGTAAGTTTCCTTGCTCTCAGCGACATGTTTACATCATTGGCCTTTGATTGAAAGATCTTGTGTGGTCTTCAACATTAACTCATTTTTTCGCACCATACGTATTGTACTAGAATACCTTGAGAGCTATTAACACCATTGATGGTTCTTGTCGCATCTGTAAATGGATTACATCATTGGACGGTAATTAGATGGCATCTACTGTGTTTGACTCTAGCTCATTGATTCACATGGTTAGAATCATATGTTGGTTGGTCATGTGAACGCGGTAGAAGAATTCAAATCTAGTTTCGTCGATCAGGGATTTGATTTTAGAAGTAATACAAAATTACAATGTATGATGGCTATGATCATACAGATAATCATCTAGTCATGGGTCCACCATCAGTCATCCACGAATGTGTTTTTTTATCATTGTACATGTAATGTTAACTTATGTGTAGAGTATGGGTATGCCTCCCTCAGCAAAGATGTCATGATCTAAATGTATTGTAAAAAATAATGATCTTGAAAGTTGTTCTTGATGCTGACTTGCCACAAGGTAAAGCACTTAAGTCATCAACTATCATTTTTGAATTTGCACTTTAAGGGGAATATGTTATAGGCCATTTTGTCACATCTGGTCAATAGGACTTCAACTAGATCAATCAACATCCTTTTACCTCCTTTTCATCATCCTTGCATAAACCCCTAAGCATGACTCATTCTAATCCTTGAGTTTCTACCTAAAAACACATTTTTTCAATCATTTTAATGACCAACGCTTCCTGACCGCCTACTAGACAACGTCGACCACTAGGTTGTCCTACCATTAGAGAAATTTTGAGGTCTAAAATGGGCCTCCTAAGAAAAATGTACAACCAAAATAAACTTTATAAGAACCAATAGGATCCAAGAGGATGATCTCAACCATGGGGGATGATTCACCATTTTTGGGGTAAAAAAGTAAAAAGGTTAAAAAATAATAAAATAATAAAGCTATTTTTTCAACTAGTATTTTCAACTTATCTCCCTAATTTTTTACTCAAATGTCAAGAAGGAATACTCGTTGGATGTAAAATTTAATTCCTCATCCCAGTAGTACCAATGTTGCATACTTTTGATGGACCCTCCTACATGAAAAATGAGAAATACATGAAAAAATGTCATTGCAATCACATTTTTTTACGTATTTCTCATTTTTTGTGTAGCAGGGTCCATCCAAAGTATGAAACATAGGTACTCCTTGGCTGAGGAATAAAATTTTACATCCAAAAAGTATTCCCTCTCGAAATTTGAGTAAACCCATAGGGCGATGAGTTGAAAATATGAGTTGCAAAAGTAGCTTTTTCTTTTTTTGCCTCCAAAATTTGCTGATGTAATCTAATATTATTTTATTATTTCCACTATTCTTTTGTAATTTTCTTAGGAGGCCCATTTTATACCTTAAAATTCCCCTAATGTCTGCACGTGCTCTAAGCACCAGCAGGTTTCTCAGTGTTGGGGTGCATTGATTCTAGAAATTCACGAAAAATAAAGAGAATCTCGAAGCCTCTTCTTCCAAAAGCTTCCAGGATTTATTGTAACCATTGGAATAAGATAAAAGTATCGAATCCTATCCCATCCTACCTTGTATTTTTTATCCCTTATCCCTTGAGATCATCCTCCCATCAAGAGTGGATTTCAAGCCCAAATTGGTACAAGGATAAGAATTCATGAACTACCTCCTTCACCTATATATTTACTGCCATCCATAGGCAAGGGTTTGGATTTTGGAGAGTGATTATACCCTTATCTTGTTGATGTGAGAGATATCTTGCCATGGATTAGCATGATTAGAGATGCACTTTGTGTCAAGGAAAGGACAAGTCAACTTGAAGGACGTTTTTTAGAGGACCAACACCTATTTTTGGTTGTAACTCACGCCATTTCTATTAATGCAAAGAGTTCTTTATTTTCCTATATATGATGTTATGGTTTCATATATTTCAATACCATTTTGATATATTGAATAAAGTGATTAGATGATGCTACATAGATTTTGTGGATTGTTGGCTTGTGTTATCTGATTGTGTAGGTTCTAATAGTAACGATCTGAGATAGGATTGGAGAACTCAAGCCAAGGAAGGAGCGAAGCATACAATAGATTCTAGGTAGGCTTCATCCTATTATCTATTTATTTTAAGGAAAACATTAGTCCCTTTGTCTTTGTGTTGTTTAGGTCAGCCCATCAGGCCCAGGGAAGATACTTATGTTCGCATTCATAGATTTCGCATAACAAATATAATGATGAGAAAAATCATGAAATTAAGAAAAATGCACGAGAGAGAATCTTTGGGAAAAATATTGATCCTAAAAATTCCACATTATATTTGGTTGAGAACAATGAGGTAATCATTGTCAAAACTAGAAAAAAAATTTAGGACTTAAAATAATAGAAACCAAGCTTTAAAAGAAAATGAGAATTGAAAAAACTCTAGCATTGTGCCCTATCCTTAGGATGTAAATTATCATCCCTCTTCCTCTTTAAGCTTGTCTTGATTTGTCATTCTTAAATAGATCACTAGCATTGGATGATGCTTCTCTGCTCAATATGACCACTATGCCTAATAACAACAATAATTGAATAACTTCCTTAAAGGGAGAATACTTGCTCATGTATATACTCTTGAGGTATAAAATGAAGAGGATCTTTTGGAAGACAGGGTCTTCATTATATATAATTCTATGAATTTTCCAGAACATAATCGTTTTAATGTTTTAATGAAGTTTCACAAAAAAATCACACATTTCTACCTAGTTGATGGAATATTAGGCCGTAATGTGATGTCAAAAATTATTATGGAAGACTTAGGCTTACAATATTATGAACATACACCTAAGAAAGTATTTTCCTTCAAAAATTCAATACGGTAAACCATTAGTGAAATTAAATATGTCATGTTGGTCTTATGTGCTCACCTAGAGATAAGAACCACGTGCAATATCCATGTGATTGACATGCCAAAAGGAAACTATTCAATCATTCTTGAAAGGGACACACATATGAAAAATGTGGCTATTATTCTTTGGATGGTACCCATATGAGTCTTCCTTAGGGTGGGTAGGAAACCATGATAAGGAAGGAGTTCAAAAAACTCTTATTAAATATTTTAGTCCTCATTAAAAAGATAACTAGAGAAATTCACTTATGTGCAGATTATTGAGCTTTAAACAAATAAAGTGTTAAAGATAGTTTGCCTCTTCCTAACATGGACCATATTTTTCACGAACTTTCAAGTTCTAAGATGATGTTCCTTGTTAATGACTTTCATGGTTACAATCAGATTCACCTCAAGAAAGTGGGAAAATATAAAACCACCTTTACTATGCATTAGGGCACCTTTACTTACAAATGTATGTATTTTTGGCTAATCAATGTGGGTGCAACTTTTCAAAGGGATATGCACATGTAGCCTTTGATGACTTCATGAATAATATAATCTAGATCTATCTCGATGATTTAACCATCTATTCTAAGTTTCATTGTTATCACTTTGATCACATCATGTGAATATCCAAAAAATGTGAGAAGAGTGACATGTCCATCAACCATAAAATAATTGTCTTCGACCTAACTACAAGAAACCTCCTAAGACATATTGTTTCTGAATCTAGTAGTCAACATTGATGAAGAGAGTGTTGAAGAAATAAAAAAAATACTCACCCCTAATTCTAAGAAATAAATTCAATCCTTCATGGGAAAAATCAATTTTGTTCAAGGTTTTATCTATGATTTTTCTAGAATTATAAAACCAATCCTTAGTATCATTAAGCAAGATTAGACTTTCCAATGGGATGGCTCCACCCATATAGCTTTTCTAGCCATTAAATAAACCATAGCTTCTACCCTCATCCAAAAAATCATGATTTTTCCAAATAAATCATTATATAGACCAATGTGATGGAGGAAGCCATTTATGGTATTCTTATGCAGAAGAATGATCAAAGTGAGGAACACCCTATAGCCTATGTGAGTCAAAGTTTATTGGATGTAAATTTAAGTACTCATTGATTGAGAAACATGCATATGCATTGGTAAAGGATATAGAAATATTTTGGCACTATATCTTGGGTAAGAATATGGAGTTAAGGGTCTTGTTACCTACTACCAAAGTTTTTCTTTCTTAGATGCTATTGTATGGAAAGCTAGCGCACTAGATTGCCACGATTCAACGCATGATTTAATGATTATCACTTTGAAGAAAATTAAAGGATGTGATATTGCCCTTCACTTGGGCCAACATCCTGAGCTTAGTGAAGTTGATAACCCATTTTCTAATTAATGAGGACCAAATTGACCTTTCAAATCATCCCTAGTACAAATATATAATATTTTATCTACAACTTAAAATATGTCTAGATAATATTGATAAATATAAATGAAGGAGACGGTGTCTCAAATATTCTAAATACCTAATCCTTAATACTCTCTTTTTTCATATATCCTTTGATGGACTTATTTTGCATTGTGTATATGATAAAGCGACTAATAAGACATTGATTTTTTTCATTAGTCTACCTTTTTTGACATGTATATTGGTGACCACTTCACTTGGAAGTCCATAGCTCACAAAATATGAAGATTTGGCTTCTACTAGCCAACTATCTTTATGGACAACTATAAGTTTGTCCAAAGTTGTGATGCATGCCAACAGGCTGCTAGAAAATAGAAATTATATGTGCTACCTTTTCAACTAGTTATCCCATATTTTGTTGAAAATGTACCAAGAAAATCTTAGTTTCACTTTGCCTTAGTGAAACTAGAGAAAATTCAAATTTCTATTTCAGCAAAAATCTTGAAGGAGTTAACTAAGGTGACATGGCACTTGTCACTCAGTTAACTATGTTAATTCGAGTTGGGGAAGCTTGAGTTCATTTAATTATGATTTATTTCTAATTTGTAGTAATCTATTCTAGTTAATTTGAGTTATTGTCAGTTTAAGCAGTTCCAAATGTTAGAAAAACTAGTGGAGGTCAAGTTGTGGAAGTGGAACTTCAACCACCCTCAATGATCAACCTATTAACTAATCAATTAGGCCAAAATAATTGTTGCATGTAGAGAATTTGAGTTACCCAATTGATATGGAGATTCCAAGGCAGTGTACTATGAGCTGTATCATATTCCCATGTGTACAGGGGGTTCATGCAAGGAATTACACAATTCAATAGTGGGAAATTCCTAAATAATAGGGGTTAATTTTTTGGAGGAACAATGCAAGGACATAAGAGCTTGGAGGGCTTGAAAATTGGCTAAGTGTTATCTAGATTCAATCAATAATGCATAGGTATAGTCTATATACCTGCAAGTTTTGCTCATCCTTGAGAAAGAATATGTATTCATCTATATTATTTGACTAATACAAAATAGATAGGAAGGGGCTTTGAGCATTTTCTTTCCCCTAGATAAATCTTTGTGCATGTGTGATGTTTCCTTTTGCATGTCTATGATTTGTGTTCTAAATGGTGAATTAACTTTTGCATATCAATAGAGTATCTTTGATTCTTGTGATCTAGTAAATTTCATGAGAAGTTTCGAATCTAGACATTAATTTCTACATGGTACTAGAGAAGGATTCTCGGTAGAGCAAAGATTTTGAAGTTGTCATTGTAGGAGGATTGGACTTCCAGGATCAATTATTCAGAGCTAGAAGGATGGATTTTTATGGACTATGACTCGAGTAAGCCCTTGAGGAAGATCGAATTATGTTGCTTATAAGGACTGCATGGAGGTAGTGTTGGAAGATAATGGACTGAAGGAATTCAATGATAATGATATCCTGAAACTAGCAACAATTGATGCTCAGGATCTAGCAAAATGGAAGAAGTGTGTAGCCAAGGCATGATGAATCGTATTGGAGGGAGTACAAGACCATATTGTCTCAAATATCCACGAGAAGGAGACTTTATATTCAATGTAGAAAGCATTGATAAATCTGTTCTAGTATAGTAGTGACCATAGGAAGTTGACGCTCAAGGAAAAACTTCGAAATATCAAGATGCAAAAGAACGAGACTGTTCCATAGTACCTAAGAAGGTTCACACAATGTCGTGATGGACTTGGTCAATTTGGTGTTATTGTAGTAGAGGATTATTTGGTAAGCCTAGCCCTTTTAGGCTTTCCCAAGAGCTAGCATAGCTACCAATATTTTAGTGAATGGGAGGGTGAAACTACCAAATTGGGAACACTTGTAGTCTGATTTCTTACAGGAGGAGTTATGACAGAATACCAAAGATGAGAATTCATCCAAGGGTGAGGATGAAGAAAATTGTGCCTTGGATGGAAAGGAAAAGAAGGGGAAGGGAAGAAATCACAATCTAATGTATAATCTAGTCAAGGGGACAAGAAGAAAGACTTGCTCAGACTTAAGTGATTTCACTATCATCAATTTGGGCACTATGCCACGAAGTGTCCGCACAAAAAGACAAGAAATAATACCTCAGGAGGAACAATAGGTGTAGCCTTGGCTTAAAAATTCAAGCTTGACATTACTCTCATTGCATGAATGGATAGCATAGTGATGGGAGTGTGTGGTACTTGGAGATTGGTGCTTTATTTTGCATGACAAAGAATAGAGAAATATTAAGTGATTTGGAGGAGAAATATCTCCAGATGCACATCGAGATGAGAGATGATGGGAGGTACAATGTCACTACGCTTGGTACGTTCACATTTCAGAGGGATTCTAGCTACCCTCTCAGACTCAAGGATGTGATGCTTGTTCCAGGTCTAAAGAAGAATCTTGTCTTCATTGCAGTTTTGGAAGATCATAATTATGATTTGATATTCATAAGAGGAAAGGAATTCCTGAGACACATAGCCACGGGATATGTAAAGAAGATTAGGGTTCAGGTGAAGAAATTTTACAAGTTGTATGTGGAGGATTGTGTTGCAATGAGCACAAAGGCAAAGAAGGTGTAGAGTCGCGATGTCAATGAACTTTGGCATAGAAAAATTGGCCATTTTCATCATGGTGCTTTGAATATCATGTAGCATATAACCAAAAGCCTCCCTAAAGGAGCATTAGAGAAGTAGGACACATGCAAAGGTGTACCTTTGGGAAGTACACAAAATCCACTTTCCATGATCGAGAGATCAGAGAAAATGAAATCCTTGAAAGGATCCACTATGATGTCTGTGAACCTCTCTCAACAGCCTCCACTGCCAAGCAAAAATATTATGTTATCTTTCTAGATGATTACTCACAAAAGTGTTAGATCTTATTCATGTGAAAGACGAATGATAGATTATCCAAGTTTTTGGAGTTCAAAGGATAGGCTGAGAAAGAAATATGCAAGAAGGTGAAGGCTCTTAGGAGTGATAATGGAGGTGAGTATGTGTCGAATGAGTTTAAAAAATTCTTAGCAAAAGAAGGCATTCAATGAGAGTTGACAACATCCCACAAAACACAACATAATGGGGTGGATGAGAGAAAGAACCATAGTATTGTGGGAACAACGAGGACGATGTTGCATGAATAAAGCCTACCTCTACACTTAGGGGCCGAACCATAAAACACAATGGTCGAGGAGGAAGCTGGTTGTATCACACTTCAATATAATTGGAGCTTTGTTTGTTGTCATGTCTCCAAAGAATCAAGGAAGAAGCTAGAACCAACCGCAGAATTAGGGGTATTTATGGGTTACACAGAAACTTCCCATAACTATCATGTGCCCTTTTCATCCTGCGGATTGATAGTTGTGTTAAAGGATGTAAAATTTGATGAAGATAAATCCATGCAGTGTTCTCTTGTATAGGATGAGAGGGAGAATGTGGGTGCTCCTTCAAATCAGCGCAGGCAGAGAAGGTCACGAGGTCTGTACAATAGATACATGGCTCTAATGACTGACCTAGTAGAGACTAATCCATCCTATTTTTGGGAAGCAATAGAGAAACTAGTATGGGTTGATACAATGGTGGAGGTGTACAAATTCATTGTAAACAACAGTGTTTGGGAAGTTTTCCCAAGACCAGTAGACAAATCAGTTGTGGGTTCGAGATGGATCTTCAAGGTGAAGCATGTAGCAACCCGAAGCATAGAAAAGTACAAGGCTAGATTTTTCACCAAGGGGTAATCTTAGGTTGAGGGGATTGACTATGAGCAGACCTTTGCTCCTGTAGAAATGTCTCATCCGGCAGATCAATCCTTGCTTTGGTTGCATAGATGGGGTGGAAGATCCACCAGATGGATGTGAAAACAAAATTCCTCAATGGATTTATTAAGGAGGAGGTGTATATTGAGAAACCATAAGGCTTTTAGAATTTTCATAGAGAGTATCATGTGTGTAGACTCAAGCGAGCATTGTATGGTCTCAATCAAGCACCCAGTGCTTGGTACCTTAGGATCGATAGATATCTCACTGGTTTTGGCTTCACCAAAAACGAAGTAGATGCAAACTTCTATAATATCTTGACAGAAGGTAACTTGTTGATTATTGTCTTATATATTGATGATTTGATTTTAACTCATGATGAGTAGTTGATCAAATCTTCCAAGGAGGACCTTGCAAGATAGTTTGAAATGAATAACATGGGTCTCATTCACTATTTCCTTAGATTGGAAGTATGGCAAGGTGATGAGGAACTGTTTGTCTCTCAAGGAAAGTACGCCAATGAGATACTTTAGAAGTTCTACATGGACAAGTGCAAACCCATGGAGACTCCTATAGTGACCAACTGGAGGAAAAAGGATGCCACTTCAGGTGAGGAATTGGATGCTACTACTCACCAATAGTTAGTGGGTTCAATCATGTATCTTGTGAAGACAAGACCAGATATGTTTTATGGAGTCAACCAACTAAGCCAAGCTATGGTTAGGCCAACCAAACTATTTTGGAAGTTAAGCATGTTCTACAGTACCTCATAACCTCTACTCATTTTGGACCTTGGTATAGATGGATAGAGGGAGTGAAGCTATGTGGATTTATAGATGCATATTGGGTAGGAATTCCATCAGACCGAAAGAGTACATCAAGCGGAATTTTTAGCATTGGGTCTGCATTGATTTCTTGGTACAGCAGGAAGCAAAGATATGTAGCACTCCTCTTAGGAGAAGAAAAATACATGGCTGCAAGTCAAGCATAACGTGAGGCGATTTGGATGAGAAAGATAATTGTTGTTGTTGGCTTTGTGGGGCATGGCCCAGGTTAAGTGTTAGTTAGCTAAATAAATCCCTATGCTACTGGCCCTTTCATCATCAGCTCGTGAAGCACGGACCGAAGTCTACGCTTTTATTCCATCCTTTAGTACCTCCACAAAGGCACACGATTGACCTTTGCACAACCTTAACCCGTGGCTCAGGTACTTTCATGCTGCTATGACAACGTATTGAATACATTCCCAAGTTATCTTAAATGTTTTACTTCTCTTACTATACAATCATAGTTATCACCGCGTAAATGGATATTCTTACTTGTGTTCAATTAACCAATATAATCACATATATTCGCACATCACATAAGCATTGTAAATTAAACCCAAAAAACAATATAACCAGATGTAGTAACAGGAAATAAATACATAGAATTTGCAAAATACTCTTCTCTATTGATATCTTTAGGCTATTACAAACTCTATCTGCCCTGCGCACACAGATGCAAGGGTCTGCACTCTAAGCTGCAGACTTCCACCCTAGGCCTCTGCGCACTCAGCTACAAAGCCTCTACCTACTCTAAGACCCGAAACACTTAAAATTCTCTACCAAGACTCTTCACTTCATTCTTTTCTATCTTACTTAAAACTAGTTAGAGCTTACTTACTTAGATCCTTTTATACAATCCCATGGTCCACGAACCATGGGCGGATCTTTACAGCTGAATTTACACTTACAAACTAATTTCGAACAACCATTTATGACTTATGACACCTTCACGCTCCCCGACCACAAAATGTGGAGACTTTACAACTTCATTACAAAATTTGTCCCAAAACATGGCCTTTTAGCCCCAAACTTGTCCTTGGGGGAACCCGTTCCCAACAGCCCCCCAACACAAACATGGTGACTTGCCCTTGAGTCACTCTACAGGCATAGAGATCTTGGCATGAAGACCTCCCAGCTCGACCTGTATGACTGCAACCTCGGCAGTGTACTGTGCGGCCGCCTGCTTTTCTTCTTCAACCACTTGCTTTTACGTTGGTCTTGAACTGTTAGCCTGAAGCTTCTGCTGAGTTGCTTGCTATGATCAAGATGGTCTTCAATAGAGGCTGTGACTGAATAATCCTCATCTAGCCAAGGCTTCAATTGCACCTTCAGCACTGTCTCCTTGTGTTGTGATGCATCTACATGTTGTTTCAATTGTTTGTCCTTGTATAGCTTTGCCAATCTCTCCATGAGAGTGACAGTTCACGTTGTACCTTTTACTTCATCATAGCATTGCTACAGTTCACGCACTTCTATCTCCAGCTGCTGTACATTAGGGTCCTCTTGTAGGCTCATTAGGACCTCAAACGATTGTTCGAAAAGTTGTGTGCAGTATGCTACTGCACTGTCTACCACTGCTATCATATCTGTGACAGTGATTGCACATGTCTCCTTTACTTCTAGTGGAGTGGAAGGCTGGGTCTTCAAATGTAAATATGTGATCTATAGGTTCAGCTCCAACTAAACCCTATCCAACTCTGTGTGAGTGTCGTGCACCCCTATAACAAGCTTGTAGACGTGCACCTCGACTGGTTCTTACTCAGGAATGGTCAAATCCAAGACCATTTGACATGCCTCCTCCACGACTTGAACTAGGCACTTGTTTCGATTAGTTACCTCAGTCACGATGGTGATGGAAGATTCTCGTTGTAGGGCCATCTGTTCATTATTAATCCTTTGCTCACTAATCACTTGTAAAGTGTTGTGTTCGCAGGCCCTCATCTCTGTGATCACTCCATCCTGCAATAGGTTGAGCGCCTCACTAGGGAGTACTGCCAACTTCAACCCCACTCCATTGAGGGTGCTGATAGTGGGCGTGTCAGCTTCATTCTCTGTGGTCAGTGCTCCATCCAGTAGCACTATCGCGCTGGAGAAATTTTCACAACATCTCAGCAGCTTCTGAATTATCGATAGTGAGGCTGGTGGACACCATGCTAGCCTATGATGTGTGTGTCTATAGCTCCTATAGACCTATCTAGATGGCCCCCAAGAGTAGCTTCTTCTGCTACTCAAACTGTTGTAGTGCCTCCGTGGTGACATCCCACACCATGTTTCCAATGTCATGCAAATCTCCATTTGTGAGGGTGATTGGGTCCAGCAATGCCTTAGTGGCATTGGATTTATTCCTCTACCCTATTTTCTCTTGCTCCCTTGGACACTTGATGCATTCCAACTTCGTCTCCAAGTTCGCACCATGCTGATCTGTTTTCTCATCTATTTCTTCCTCTGTTTCACGCGAAGGAGACCTCGTGCCTTTGTCAGAGCCATGCTCTGTCCCACCTGTCTACTAGGAAGCATCATGCTCTACCTGGGTCTTGTCAATGGCCTCTTTCTTCCTCTTCTTAGCTAGCTATGCCATCTTGAGCTTGGTCTCCTCCTTTTTGCGTTGCATAGCCAACTTGCTCGACTCCACCGCCAAGTCTGAGGTTGTGCACCATTCCATAGGCCAACGATCAAGTACTGCATCAATCATGTCATCTGTTGCCAAGTAAGGAAAGTCATACTAGGTTTTTGTAATGTCCTTTCATTCCCTAATCAGCACATGGTGAACTTCTGCCTTGAACTCTGCATACCCCTGTAGTTTGTCAAACACAGTAGGTGACAATCGCGGTTTACGATTGATAGCCATGCGGATGTTCATCTCCATCAATATCCATAAGATATTGCTATCTTTGATGCGTTGAGCATCCTTGGTCACCCATAGTGAAGCGTACTTTGCTACTTCGGGTAGGTCTGATGCCACTGAGGGGAATTGACTATCTTTCGGCAGCTCCTATGCTACTAGCATAATAGATAGCAAGAGCCACACATAGTGGAAGGTCTTATTGAGCTCTTGTGCCTCGTGGAAGTTCTCAAGGAACTCACCGTAGAGATAGTGTGCCAAATTGATTGGAACCCTTTGGCACATTGGGCTACAAGAACAACGACTGGTGCCAACAGCTCATCTGCGCGACACTTCCTCATAACCTTTCCTGCCAAAATTTGCATGGCCACCTTGACTACAGGGTCACTGGTACTTGAGATGGCATAGCCACTCTGCTTCATTATGAGATTATATTTCTCCTTCATATCCTCCGCGAGGGCTTTCTCACCACCTTTTCCACCAAACATCATGGCCAAAATTTCCCCTGTGTAGGGCAGCTGCGTGATCCTATGGATTAATCTGTCGGTGATGGGTATTGGCTCCTCTAACCACAGACACCATTGTGCACCAAACATAACAACTGCTGTATGACCAATATTGTAATGGGGGTGTGGTTGTAGTGTGACACCCATAATAGGTTGAGAAGGCCTTCCTTGTCTACTCCCCTGAGCCACTTTTGCAGTTCCAATGCATCATCCCGGTCATTGTGTCAATAATGCGGTGCATTAGCTACTCTATCGCAAAGTGTGGGAAATTTTCATGGTCAACTAAGTCCCAATCTTCTAGTTTTAATAGAGGAAGCTACCCCAAGAGTGGTCTTTCAAAGACAATCTCATTCGACAACAGAGGGGTTTGCAAGGGGACCCGGCTTTCATCAATTTCTTTTGGCACCTTGGTCTTTCCCTTGCATAGAGGGACGTACTCAGGAAACTTAGTGATAGGGTCATTACCCTAGACTTCAACTGCCTCCACTTCTATCCTCAAGTCCTCATCATCCATTGAGATATCCTCAATTTCTCCCTCCTCCGACTCCAGGTTAATGGCTTTTCCCTTTTCCTATGCGGCTTGTCCTTCGGTGGGTTTCTTCTCAGTGACGCATGCACTAGTATCACAACCTTCTTTCCCTTTTTATCCTTCGCACTCTCCTTGGTTGGGGTCGGCTTCAGTCTAGGTGTACATGGTGATTTCATAACTTTAGCTAATACCTTGACAACCTCAAGAGAAACTTCCTCTACCTCCCTAACATCTTCCGGCACAGCCCCCTTAGTTGTCACTGCTTCCCTAATATCTACAGTGTCTACCAGTGTCGACATGACGCTATTCAATAGTTCTTGTGTCTCCTTTGGTAATTGCTCAAACACTAAACTCGCCATCAGAGCTTCAAATAATTCGCGGTTCATGTGCGCCTGAGAGCTCAACAACTCAATTCTTAAAATGCCGAGTGTTTTTCACTTGACATCCACTTGTAGTTTATAGGGAATTTTGAATTCAAATCGGACCATTGCCCCCACATTCAATTCATTAATGCAAGATTGGCAATAGATTTCCAAGGATCTTACCCATAAAGTTCATCTTAAATGCCGACCACCGGCTCCATTTGGCCACATTTCTGTCGTCAAATCATGAACAGTGAATTTAGTGGTCACTTTTTGGCTCATCTATTTGATTTCTCCTTGGTTAGCGCAATTCCCTTCGCACTGTCGCGAACCCTATGACACTTCCTCACTCTGTACCATCCTCCAATTGCACAGTGCCCCAACCCGGGCAGTGTAGTTTATAGTCTCGTGCCTCCTTTCAGTTGCATGGAGCACTAAGACTGTGCTACCCTCATATAGTTGCCTAGTTGGATCACCAATGTATGGCTTCAATCAGCTATCATTCACCTTTCCTCGGAACAGATCCCCATTCAA
This sequence comes from Pinus taeda, assembly GCA_000404065.3. Classification (NCBI taxonomy): domain Eukaryota; kingdom Viridiplantae; phylum Streptophyta; class Pinopsida; order Pinales; family Pinaceae; genus Pinus; species Pinus taeda. Next base: position 40,804 of record APFE030019078.1, read on the forward strand.
TTTAACCAACTGAACTGCTCAACTGTAGGTAATCCATGTTTAGTCAATTTAGTGTTCCTAAATTGATGTCAATAATTGTCAACCCCAGGCTCGTAAGCTGATGAAGTGAAGGTGTACTATATGTACTTAAGCAACCTCTTAAAGCTTTTTGTCGTTTGGGGTGTTGTTTGTGGTTGATTTATCTTCCTAAGATGGAGTGATGTATTTATAAACAGATGAGTGATGGTGTGTGTAAGGTGAATTCTATATGAGTGAAGGTTTGTGATTAGTGGTTTCTAACTACTTGCTGAAAAGGAAAACTTGAAGGAAGTAAATGAATTAAAATGAACTGAAAGCAAAGAACCACTTTCTAATGGCATTAGACACCATTCATGCTGCTGCAAATAAAAGGTAAGAAAATCACTTAAAAGACCAATGATAATGTTTATCTCTTCCTAACTCTCTGCCTCTAACACATAGTACTGTGTAAGACACGATTAGGAAGTAGCTAAAGATAAGTCTAAGAAATGATTAAAAAATGAGAAAAATCTACTTTAAAGACTAGTTATAATGTTTTGCTCTTTCTAACTCTCTGCCTCTAACACATAGTACTGTGTAAAGCACGATTAGAAGGTAGTTAAAGATTAGTCTAAAAAGTACCCAAAGCCGGCTGCAAGTTATTAGTATTCTAATCTCTAAAAGATAGACAATTTATAATAAAGAGACCATTCATATGTTAGCAGGCAGATTTGAAAAATAAAACTAAAAATCAGCTATGAAAATAAAGTAAAGGCAGCAACTTTGAATCTGTCAACTGAAACTACCACTAGATATAAAGCAAATACATAAACACACAAGCAATCCCGGGTTAAAAGCCTGCAAAAGAACAATGCTGATTAGCTTAAAATAAAGGCTGGAAATGAAATAACATGAAAGTAAATTACGCTGTACATGTGTCAAGAAAAGGAAATGCTGAATGGAAATAAGGAAATGCTGAACATCAAATACTATACAAGGCTAACATGAACAGGGGCTCTCCATTCATATAACCCAAAGAAGACTCAAGGTATTGAAAACTTCAGAACAGCATTGCTTCTATTACTTCATGTGCAGAAAATTACAGTCAAGAGTGCTAGAACAGCACTATTAAAACAGAGTCTGGGAATGCACTAAAATTATAACAAGTTCATAAAACACAGCAACTAAAAAGTTACATAAGCGTACGCAGACGCAAGTTTTTATAGGCATCTGAAAGATATCCTAATGCGTACAGCCAAAACTGAAAAATAAACTAACTGTGATGCGTAATTAAGGTTTAATAACACGTCATAAGCCTGCGTGGATGAGCTGGAGGTTCTGGTCGTTATGGCATTGAATCCAGAGTTGGATTATGTCCCCAACAACCCACGTAACATGGACAAGTCACTGTTTGAACTGACGTGACCCAACAGCTTAAGCATCACCGTTAAGCTGCCTTTGTTGACCGTAACTTGACCCTTGTTGACCGGAGGTACAGATGACGTGGATGGCTGAACAAATAGCACAAGGAACCTCGAGCACATTGATTCCTAAGTGCCCATGTGCTTCATTTGGCAAAATGGCACGTGGAACCTTGAGATTAACAAAAAGGCTGCGGAATCACCAGATAGCTGCGGAATCAGCAGATGGTTGCGGAATCGACAGAGGGTTGCGGAATGCCTGTAAATATGTCAAAATCTAAACAAAACAGTCACAGATTAGCAAAGCTCACTTGATCATGCTTAATGACATCTAATGTAATGATCTGGGTGGTTTTACATGGAAAATGAGGCGAAAGAGAGAGATAAGTGATGAAAAATAGTAGGTAATAGTGGATGATAAGGTGTAAGTTAGAGGCTCTACAGAAGGGTTTCAAATTTTGTGAATATTTGGGCACCCAAAAGCTCAAAATACAGCCAAATTTTGACTTTCTGCCCCTTTTTTGAGTTGCAGAAAGCAGTCTTGGGATATTTGATTTTTGAGGGGTCAAATCAACTCCAACTTCAGAAATTCCAGTTGGGTTGGAAAGTAGACTTCCAAACCTTTCTAACGAGCTATCCTACACCTGCTTTGGATTCCGGGAAGGCCCTCAAACAGCACTACCAAAAGGTACAACCAGTCAAGCAAAATTTGCCAGTTTTTGACCAGTTCGGCCAGCAAATCAGTTTTTTCACTTTGGTTGATTATTTGGGCATGTAATTGATGGATTCTTGTGTAAATTTCATGGAATTAGATACTTTTACTCTTTTTTACCTCTTCTAGAAGCTTCTTTGATGTAAATAGTGAATATTTAATGCATGGATAGGCTTCCTAACTTTTAGAGGCAAGTTGTTGTGCTGGCCTAATATCTAGTGACTGATTTAAAATTAGTTGTAACAGCTCCTAGGAAGATGAGCTCGACCCCTAGAGGTGGGGGAAGAGGTTTGACCTTCTATATTATGCCTTCTCTTTCTCATTTTCATGGTTGGACTCTAGAGGGAGAAGTGATATTGTATTTTTGACTTGTATTTTCTACAATTTGAGGAAAAGGAAGGCCAGGGTTTTGCAGACTTCATTGTGGATCTTGTGGATTATTTATGTTGATGCGTGTCGTTTACCATACTGTTATTGTAAGTTGTGTTTATGTGTTTCCCATTTCTTAATCTCTTGCTGCCTATTTTAAACAAAAAGAAGTTATAAAGTTGAATTCATGCATGCCATGCTCAGCTTTCAATTTTGTTTAAAATTTATGTTTTCCACTGTCTAGAGAGGATTCGAATTCATTGATCGCCCTATTTAGCCTCTCCTCTTTCTTCCCTGATCATCTCTTTCAGCTAAAGGCATCAGCATAGACTCTTACCTTGCCCCAAAGACCCACCTGCAAAAACTGAGCTCAATCCCGCACCCTGAATTGCACTCCCTCCAATTGCCACCAAAAAACCCAAAAACTCTAAATCAATTCCCCTTATCAGTTTACTAGCCTAATATCCTTGTTCCTAATTGGTCAACTCATCCTATTGAAAAATCCACCGAGTTTGACCCGAGAGAGCCTTCCCATACCTCGTAGGGCTAGCTACGAGGTGAAATGGTTTGATGTAGCTTTGAGGTTTGTCTATCTCAGCCTAGGT